>WWET01002268.1:28248-43124 GCA_011038615.1 Limnodynastes dumerilii
TAGATAGATAGATAGATAGATAGATAGATAGATAGATAGATAGATAGATAGATATACATATACACACCCCCACACCCCCACACATCTATATCTATGTATACTCACGTCAATAATCAAGATAAATATTATGCAATATTGGGTGCCATATTTCTATAAAGTAACAATTGAAACAGTAGGTTGTCACAACAACCCAAGTCAGCACACAAGAAAAAATGCAACCACAAAGTCTCTCATAATAAAAATGTCACTTTACAGCAAATATAGTGAGTATTTACACTATACAACTTTTATTATTTATATATAGTAAAATTGTCTATATTTTGCACTTTATTGTATTAATATGATCACATGTTTTGCGTGAAGTTGTTCATAGTGTAAATACTCACTATATTTCCAATAAAATGACATTTTTATTATGAGAGACTTTGTGGTTGCATTTTTTCTTGTGTGCTGACTTGGGTTGTTGTGACAACCTACTGTTTCAATTGTTACTTTATAGAAATATGGCACCCAATATTGCATAATATTTATCTTGATTATTGACGTGAGTATACATAGATATAGATGTGTGGGGGTGTGGGGGTGTGTATATGTATATCTATCTATCTATCTATCTATCTATCTATCTATCTATCTATCTATCTATTATCTATCTATCTATCTATCTATCTATCTATCTATCTATCTATATATATAGATATGGTTGGGCTTGTTTTTGGGCTTTTTGGGATTGGGCTTGTTTTGAATGTCTCGGTTGCTTGTTTTATGTTTCAGAGTTGACAACACTAGCCATAACTCTTAAATCCAGATCTGCTCCATAGAAAGTGATATGGTAATAGGTGATTAGAGCCACATAGCCTTTCCAGTCTGCCCAGTTGTTTTATACTGAACCTAGACCCTATTTCATCCTCAGTTTAGTTTAAGATTTAGAATATCCTTATTATCCATGTTTAAATTGTTCTACTGTGTTACTCTAATTCCGTGAGTCATGGCCAAGTTTGTGCTAAATACTTAAGTAAAATTGTATAATTGTGCACCAAAAGATCAAAATGAACGTTCTTATCTTCTGCTCTACAAGACACAACCTTGCTAATGTTTATGGGGCAGAAGGGTGGTGGGGCTATTATTACTTATTTTTTTAATTATTGAACCTCAGTGTATCATTTTGCCACAATGTAATGTAATTCCCCACTTCAAACACCTGTATCTTGGTAAAAAGGCATAGAAGATACTAATTGAAGTAGTTGATACTGTGCAGGTGTACATTTATTATAATCTTGAGCTGTAGGAAGATGCTAAGAGAATGAGAGAAAGGATTTGACACTGTAATCGCTAGAGTGCAGCAGAAACAGCTTAACCATCTCCGCTTGTCCCCGCCTTCACCCCGTAGCGTTGCGTTTCACCCCGTAGCGTTGCGTTGCATTCCAGCGTGCGCTCCACCTAACCACGCCCTCTGCACATTGGAGCAGGCGGCCCGAGCGTCAAAAGCGTTGCATTGTGGGTAGTTCTTCCTTTCTCGGTCCCCGGCCATCTTGGAGCTACACCTCTGGTGAGTGGGGCTCCGGCTGATCTCGGGTTTTCTTTCGGTTCCCGTCCCTGGGGGTGTCTCTATCCGCCTGTGGAGGTGGAGCGGGCTGACCGGCTCCTGACTTTTGTGTGTTTTGCTGTCTTGTGCAGGTCCGGGCTTCCAGCGTTGCAAAAATGGTGGCCGCAAAGAAGACGGTGAGTGCGGCCTGGCCTCTCACGTGGAGCCTCGGCTGAGCCTGGAGTGGCCCTCGCAGGGCTGGAGGGGCCCCTTCTAACACCATTTACATTTACCAGAGGCAGATCCCTGGTGCTGGGGCTCAGTACAGGCCGGAATGATGGAATAAAATCATATTTATTGTATAAGCAGCTCTCAGCATCCAGACATGCAGATACAGACAGACAGCTCATCTTCTACATACATGTACAGACAGCTCATCCTCTGTCCACTACTAGTCACACATGTCTATTACATGTCCCTTAACATGGATTATTCACTGATCTTGAATTTCAAGTCAAAAAATATCTGCAATATGTCATCAAAGCCAATATAAACATTAATTGCTCCTATGTTTTATTAGCAATTTTCTTAAAATGACACTCACCGCATACAGCAATTATTGAACCATTAAATGTTATGTATTTGCTGTATGTGACTGATTATTTTGTCTTAAATTACATTGCTGGTTACCTGTAGATTCCTGGTTGATTAAATTGTATCTACTGACCCATAATATATTTGATGCATGTCTTTCTAACAGCTACCTTTTTATCCATTTGTAAATCATTACCAGCTTACCGTGTATTTAATAGGAGTAAATGGTTTATTTTGAAGGCCTTTTATAGTTAAATGCAGTCTGTCAATGTTGAGGTTATTCATATGTAAGTGTGCACAGACCTGTCTGACGCTTTCTGTCAGCTTTCATATTAATCCAAGCAATGTGGATTTACATGGGATTGTTGTTTGATAGGGAGTCTTCATCCTTGGCATGGAATAGTTTATTCAGTCTGATAGGGTGATTTTGAAAAAAATTTTTATTGCATGTTGTGGAATATATTTCTTTGGTTCTCTTTTATAGAAAAAGTCCCTAGAGTCCATCAACTCAAGACTTCAGCTTGTTATGAAAAGTGGCAAGTTTGTCCTGGGTTACAAGCAGACTTTGAAGAGGATCCGTGAGGGCAAGGCTAAGCTGGTCATTCTTGCCAACAACTGCCCCGCTCTGAGGTGAGTCTAGCAGGTTACCCATAATGTAAAAAATAACACTTGGCTGTAATACAGACAATGGTTTTATTCAAGATTTAATTACTACTTTATAAAATAATGGGAAATACATGTATGATTGTTTTTAAAGTGTTAGAAATGTTTTCCAGGGGAATTGATATGAAGTGGCATCAGTTTCTCACAGCTTAGTGTAAAACAGGGGTCAATTTCTCCTGTTAAATAGCATTGATTTGCCTGTTGTGGATTGGTTATTGGGCTATTTTAAGTGGCATGAAGGGTTCCTTCCAGTTTACGATGGAAATGTGTAAATATGGGTTTGTTCAGGTGTTGGTTACTACTAGTCAGCTTTGAATGGCTGAAGTTTGTTGAAGTGGTGCTCTTGAGTCCTAGGTCACTATTTAAGAAAGGGTGATGTGGTAATAATGTTAGTAGAGATTTTTGTAGAAAATGGGTTCCTGCAGGATTTGGTGGTTTTTGTGATCGCTTAAAACACTTTTCTGGTTTTGACTTTAGGTTAATCTGTTTAAATTATTGTATCCTCGTTACTGACCCATTATCCAGATGTGATGTTTAGCAGCTAGAAATACTTGCTTATGTGTTGCAGGGTAACTTCAGGTTTTATATAGCACCATCACATTGACAATAGTTATCAGTCCCTGCTGCATCGCTGCTTATATTCTAAATTCTCTAACACATAGACTCATTTTATTATATTTAATATCTGACTTATGTTTTTGGGCATTGTGGATCTGGAGGAAACCTACGCACTATACATGTCATACATTAAGCTTCCATGCTCCATAAGGATGGAGCTCACAACGCTTATCTTGTGGCAGGAATGTGCAAGTGCAGCTCTACTCTTGTGTTCATGTAAATAATCAGCTAAAAGGTTTGACTTTTTTTAAATGCTAAAAAGAAGTCACAAGTACTGGAGCGCTTGTAGTACTAACAGTGCACTTTAAAATAGCTTATTAGACCGGTATAGCAGCTCATGCAGGGAGGATAAGTCCCTATAATGTAGAAAACTGGAAAAAATGCAGAGCGCTGCAAAGGGCTAATATAATCTTGTTGTTTAATTATTCAGAAAATATATAAAATAGTAAATAGCTAAACATAGTATCAAATTTCCCAAAAAGTTATTAAAAAAGACAAAAAAATAAATAATAAAATTAAATGATATAAAATTTAAAAATAAAATTACAGCAGGCACATATATAGAATATAGCAAATGCTATTGCACTAGCTGTTGATCACTAGCTGCCTGATCAACAGCTAGTGCAATAGCATTTGCTATATTCTATATATGTGCCTGCTGTAATTTATTTATTTTTAAATTTTATATCATTTAATTTTATTATTTATTTTTTTGTCTTTTTTAATAACTTTTTTGGAAATTTGATACTATGTTTAGCTATTTACTATTTTATATCTTTTTTTTAAATGCAACAGGAAATGCATAGTTGGGTGACTGACACTATTAAAGCATCAACCTTTTAGTTATTAGAGAATTGCATTATTTTGGTGACCATATACTTATTTTTGACCTTTGTTGCAATACTAAGTTCTAAAAGACTTGTGAATTCTTATATGGCCATCTGATGGAGATTAAATTGGTAAGAGAAGCTTGAAGCATTAATAGTTGCAAATGGTATTTGGTAAAGTTTAGAGAAAAGCAATACCTAATACTAAAGTCTGTGTAATACGGTATTTATTATGAGCAGCATCTGTCATGTCCGTCGTTGTGGTTATCTGTTACTGTCTGCGAATATATTCTCGCTGGATTGGTCTGTCTGTGATCAGCTCCAGGCTAGACATTCGCTAGAGTGAAACTAGATTGTGTCCTCAGTGCTGGTCCATAATCCAGTCCTGATTCTTTAAACTTAGTTACACTATGATATGAAATGTACATTTTTTTTTCCCTGAAACATTTGAGTTTGACTGTGAATGTCATAAGCTATGAAGTAGAGATTACTAGAATTAGGATGAATTAGTTCTTTCATCCATATTACGTTATTATAGAAAGACCTGTCTTTTGTCATTGATTGATGTGACCATCTGTTATGTAAACATTAATTAAAATTTGTTTATTTGTAAATGTAAGTTTTAGTGGTATGGGATATTCCTGTTAACCCCTGTCCTACATTCACACAAATCCTGTTGCATGTGTTCCTTGGCCTTGGGTGGCCCAATGATGATATAAAGCATAGGTGTTGTGTATAGTGGGAGGTCATATAACATCTTGCTAGTTTGGGTATGTTTTAGGTCAGATAGCTGTAGTTTAGATGAGCTAATTCAGGTTAAGTTTAGTTTTAACATAGCAAAAGATAATATATTGTTTTAATTATTGAATATATTGCACAGGAAATCAGAGATTGAATATTATGCCATGTTGGCTAAAACCGGAGTCCACCATTACAGCGGCAACAACATTGAACTTGGTACAGCCTGTGGTAAATACTACAGAGTGTGCACACTGGCTATTATTGATCCAGGTAAGCACATGTCCATTTTTACAGCCGTTCAGGTTTTTTGGGGAAATGTATTTTTGTTGGATTATTCAGTTTGTTCTGGGATAGACATTCGGTAGATCAATACAAGTCTTTGTCCTCATTTATACTTCTCCACTGACCAATAGCTGGTAACATTCTATAGTACCACTGTCTTATCGTACTCAGGGCATCTGGGCAAGGTTGTCAGGGGGTAGCAGCCATACTTAAACTTTAACCAGGGGAGATACCAGATAGCAGAGGTTATATTTAAGTTTTTGCAGGACTGAATGGATTATGCAGAAAAAGTACTTAAGAGTAAGATTGCATATTATGTAAGGAAAAGTGTGTACATAAGCTGCAAAGTTGTACTTGACCTGATTCCATAGTGGGGTAACTGGTGCTCCCAGAATAAAGATGACTAGTGACAGTAGATGAGAGGACACTGCACTGAAGCTGTCTGGAAACAGGATTGTGAAGTGTAAAGACGAACATTCTGCAGTTTGGTGTATTTGTATTTCTTTATTTTAAACTTTCCAATAACAAAGTTCTAGTTTAAAGAAAAGGGTGCAATAGTTTGTGCTGATCCAGTAGCCTATAGTAACTAGTTCTACTGAAGAGCTATGACTTAATGTGCATCTTGTGTAGCTCATAAGTTCCATAACTGGAGCGTTCGTAACAATCCTTTGTCTTGCAGGTGACTCTGACATCATCAGAAGCATGCCTGAACAGCAGCCCGCTGAGAAGTAAAGTGCTTTACCAAACTGTTAATAAATGACTGGTTTCCCACAAATGTGTCCAGTGTTTTCCATGATATCTGGTGTTTTATCCCTTCACATTCTTTTGCTGGTATACGTTATAGTGGATTTTCAAGCAGTGGGTGGATGTTAGAGTGTAATTGGCCACTGACGTCCAGGCTTGTTACTTGTAGTAATGATTTTTTATTTTTTTTTTTAAAGATAGAAAATGGACATCAATAGATTAGTAAACCGTCATAACAGCAGATGAAGCCTATGCACAGTAATGAGTTGAGGCAATCTAATATAGCTTTCAGTGTGATTCTTTTGATGGGTTTTGTCATTAAGGAGAGAGGATTTTGTGGGGTAGGAAGCCCCCCATCTTCCAGCTAAATCCCCTCTCCTGTTCTACTTGGGAAGTGCTGAGTTGGGAGGTCAGGTATTGCTAAATGACAGCGGATTCAAAGCGGGTGCTTGGGTTAGAGTTGGTGGTAGGGCTTCTGGTATGGTAGATCCAGAATTCCAGCCCAGGGGATGATGGCTATAGTAGTCTGGGGTGAGCTGGAACTTGAGCTAGTAATATCAAGGTGACTCAAAATTCAGGGTGTTCGGTGTAAGATGATCGTCCATCTGGTGGGGATTACAGCCCTCGCAGCATTGTTCAGGTGATTAAGAAGGGATTGTTTACAGACCTTAAAGGGAATATTAGAGCAGGATAGAAGCCAAAACTCTGGACCAACATTTCTAGGTCTGAATATGTTGCTTTTGGCTGTTCTGCAATGCGTTACCCATCAATCATGCAAGGGGTGGCAGAATGTAGAGCACATATAGATTTAACACTCCAGGTGTTTGAAACTGCAATTCCCAGCACACTTCAACAGCATAGGCCAGTGTTGGCTAACCTGTGAAACTATGAGTCCCAGCATGCCTTAACTGAAAAAGCATAGTGAGTACCTGACAAAGCATGATGGGAATTGTAGTTTCACAACACCTGGAGTGTCACAAGTTAGCCAACACTGGCAATAGGCATAGCTGATATTTGCCAAAGCTTGATGGGACTAGTTTCACAACACATGGCATGCTGTTGACTGCCCATGGCCAACATAGAGCCACCTATAATGGCTGTCTAAATGAAGCAGATGGCAGTTTACAGAAATCGCACCATTACCTTGCTTGTACTAACTGGCCTGTGTGTCAATACCAGATAATTCTGCTGGTTCGGAGAACGACTGTTTTCTACAATAAGCTGTTAAAACAACTGAAGGAACCTGTAAACCATGTAAAGGTACCAAATCTGGAGAGGGCCTACAGCAAAGGCATTACATGTACCATGGAGCACATGGTGGGTGTGCCACAATACTATTTCAAAGGAGAGAGCTTGGCAAGGAGGATTTGGAGGCCTACAGTAACTTAAATGGAGCTGCAGGAATTGCTCTAGAACTGATCAATTCAGGTATATGCTGATGAGTAATGTACATATGTATCATGGATGGGGGACAATATGAAAGATGTTTAAAAGGAAACACTTGAAATTTAAAAAACATCAAATTTTAATCTAACTTGACATTGTTCTTTGTTCTGATGTATGATTGAACAGGGTACTTAAGCATTTGGTTTCTGTAAGTAATATGCAAATCTCGAGTCACCACACAGACATGGCAACTCAAAAGTAAAACTTTTAGGAAGGGCACTGAATGTCCAAAAACATTTTTTATATAAATCTTTGTAAATTTATTTAACAAATAGATCAGATTACAAATATTATTTAATTAACCGCATCAATGTTTGAAATATCTACTAAAGTACTGCTAAGTACACAAGTATGGCGAAATATATAAAAAGATTTTTATCTAACAATCAGTAAAAAACTGTGAAACGACAGGAATACCAGGCAATACAAAAGGTTAAATACTGCGACCCATAACGGAGGCTAGTTCTATCCCTAAATTGAAACCCCCCATAGCGTGTGTGCACAGCCTCCTACGACGAAGCTCAGGCGAAGCGCGCGCGTCAGGACTCCATTTCTGCCTCCACGTGCACTGGAGACGGAGATCACAAGATGGGATCCTTTTAAATGATTGTTTACTTCTGCATACCAGACCCACACTTCCAGGGGAACCTGTAGGGCAAGTATACTGCCTAGGAATAGGCGAAGCGCAGGCCGTGAGGCCGCTATGGGGGGTTTCAATTTAGGGATAGAACTAGCCTCCGTTATGGGTCGCAGTATTTAACCTTTTGTATTGCCTGGTATTCCTGTCTTGTTTCACAGTTTTTTACTGATTGTTAGATAAAAAATCTTTTTATATATTTCGCCATACTTATGTGTACTTAGCAGTACTTTATTAGACATTTCAAACATTGATGCGGTCAATTAAATAATATTTGTAATCTGATCTATTTGTTAAATAAATTTACAAAGATTTATACAAATAAATGTTTTTGGACATTTAGTGCCCTTCCTAAAAGTTTTACTTTTGAGTTGCCATGTCTGTGTGTTGACTCGAGATTTGCATATTGTCAAATATTATTATTATACAGGGTCTTTGGTATACAGACACTATACACATCCTCATGTCTAGTGTGACATAATAATACTATTATACAGGGGTCTATGGTATAGACATTATACACATCCTCATGTCTAGTGTGACATAATAATACTATTATACAGGGGTCTATGGTATAGACACTATACACATCCTCATGTCTAGTGTGACATAATAATACTATTATACAGGGGTCTATGGTATAGACACTATACACATCATGTCTAGTGTGACATAATATCACTATTATACAGGGTCTATGGTATAGACACTATACACATCCTCATGTCTAGTGTGACATAATAATACTATTATACAGGGGTCTATGGTATAGACACTATACACATCATGTCTAGTGTGACATAATATCACTATTATACAGGGTCTATGGTATAGACACTATACACATCCTCATGTCTAGTGTGACATAATAATACTATTATACAGGGGTCTATGGTATAGACACTATACACATCATGTCTAGTGTGACATAATATCACTATTATACAGGGTCTATGGTATAGACACTATACACATCCTCATGTCTAGTGTGACATAATAATACTATTATACAGGGGTCTATGGTATAGACACTATACACATCATGTCTAGTGTGACATAATATCACTATTATACAGGGTCTATGGTATAGACACTATACACATCCTCATGTCTAGTGTGACATAATAATACTATTATACAGGGGTCTATGGTATAGACACTATACACATCATGTCTAGTGTGACATAATATCACTATTATACAGGGTCTATGGTATAGACACTATACACATCCTCATGTCTAGTGTGACATAATAATACTATTATACAGGGGTCTATGGTATAGACACTATACACATCATGTCTAGTGTGACATAATATCACTATTATACAGGGTCTATGGTATAGACACTATACACATCCTCATGTCTAGTGTGACATAATAATACTATTATACAGGGGTCTATGGTATAGACACTATACACATCATGTCTAGTGTGACATAATATCACTATTATACAGGGTCTATGGTATAGACACTATACACATCCTCATGTCTAGTGTGACATAATAATACTATTATACAGGGGTCTATGGTATAGACACTATACACATCATGTCTAGTGTGACATAATATCACTATTATACAGGGTCTATGGTATAGACACTATACACATCCTCATGTCTAGTGTGACATAATAATACTATTATACAGGGGTCTATGGTATAGACACTATACACATCATGTCTAGTGTGACATAATATCACTATTATACAGGGTCTATGGTATAGACACTATACACATCCTCATGTCTAGTGTGACATAATAATACTATTATACAGGGGTCTATGGTATAGACACTATACACATCATGTCTAGTGTGACATAATATCACTATTATACAGGGTCTATGGTATAGACACTATACACATCCTCATGTCTAGTGTGACATAATAATACTATTATACAGGGGTCTATGGTATAGACACTATACACATCATGTCTAGTGTGACATAATATCACTATTATACAGGGTCTATGGTATAGACACTATACACATCCTCATGTCTAGTGTGACATAATAATACTATTATACAGGGGTCTATGGTATAGACACTATACACATCATGTCTAGTGTGACATAATATCACTATTATACAGGGTCTATGGTATAGACACTATACACATCCTCATGTCTAGTGTGACATAATAATACTATTATACAGGGGTCTATGGTATAGACACTATACACATCATGTCTAGTGTGACATAATATCACTATTATACAGGGTCTATGGTATAGACACTATACACATCCTCATGTCTAGTGTGACATAATAATACTATTATACAGGGGTCTATGGTATAGACACTATACACATCATGTCTAGTGTGACATAATATCACTATTATACAGGGTCTATGGTATAGACACTATACACATCCTCATGTCTAGTGTGACATAATAATACTATTATACAGGGGTCTATGGTATAGACACTATACACATCATGTCTAGTGTGACATAATATCACTATTATACAGGGTCTATGGTATAGACACTATACACATCCTCATGTCTAGTGTGACATAATAATACTATTATACAGGGGTCTATGGTATAGACACTATACACATCATGTCTAGTGTGACATAATATCACTATTATACAGGGTCTATGGTATAGACACTATACACATCCTCATGTCTAGTGTGACAATTCTCCCATCTGAGGTGGTTGAGGCCAATACAGTAGAACAATTTAAACATGCTTGGGATAAATATAAGGGTATCCTAAATTGTAAACCAAATTGAGGGTAAATAAGGTCTATATAGGTCAGTATAGTTTTCAATAAACAAGTGGGCAGACTAGATGGGCCATGTGGCTCTTATCTGCCGTCACTTTCTATGTTTCTCAAAGCCGAACTTTATGAATCATGTGATCAAGCCCCGCTTGATATTTACAGCTTTATTAAGCTAGGGGTGGTGCTTGATGAAGAGCGTAAATGAAAACTCTCCCCTTTCTCCCTCACAATGCAGGGTCATTCCACATCAGATCACAAAAAAAAAAATGAAATGTCCACGACCCATCTCAGTTTTACAAAAAACATTTTTAGTTGAGAGAATGTCAAAAAGACAATTTCTGCCAAATATCTCAACAGTTTGACCTTTAGTTTAATAAATATTGATTTTCAATGTATTAAACTATTAATCGCAGCTTATTTATTCCAGTTTATTTGAAGTATCATGGGTCTTTATTAAGGAATCACCACAGATGTGGGACTTTTTCATCCCGAATCCAAAACTTCACCACAGAAGTGGGAACCCTGAGGTAATTTTCTGTGCCGAATCCAAAACAAATGACTGTATTTGACTTCCGTTTCGCGTTACAGTGAGAATACAAGCTTTTGGGACATAATTAAAAACGCTAGGTTAAATCCACGTTAAAAAAAGCCCAATTCATTTTAGGTGCTTAACAAAGGTTTACATTACCACCACAAAAAAAATCAGCATGGTACTGTTTCATAGTGAAGAAAAAAAATCATGACGTTGACATTCAATTACTGTTTTAACACAATTTACAGAAGAAACCTTGAAATTTAAAAACTACACTAAAATATTTTCATAAAAATCTGAGGTGGGTGGCGGATACCCCTGGTTGAACTTATGTGGAATGACCCTGTATTAATACAGAACATTGGGCAGTGGGGTTGGGGCTTAATTACACAATTCACATCGCCTAGCCTCTACAGCATGTCAGCCATTTTCTCTCTGGGTCTTCTATGTGAGCCAGGGAAAAAAGTTGCCCTACGAGGATATATTCTTACCACTTCTTGACAATATTTTTACGTTATTTATTAATACAGTAAAGTTTTTGTTAAAAAAAAAAAAAGCGCTAAGTAGATCTGGTGTGTGATATGTTGTAATATCACCCATCACCTATTTTATGCAGCAAATAAAATTGAAATAATAAGAACAGCCACACTTATTATAACAAATAGTTTGCCATTTAATATTTCGGTTTCATAAAACATTGTGACATCATGAGCTGAATCTTGGAGTTACAAAACTAGATTTGGTCTCCGATCTGTATATCCCTGTGTCCTTTATTGTTTTGTTCCCAACACAAAATCTGCAACGTTTTAGAAAACTGTGTACTCTGTTTTGGACACAAACATGCAGTTCCAAAATATAAATAAAAACATTTCTTTGCTTATTACACATATTACACATTGGGCCGGATTCAGTACTAATAAAGAGAGCACACATGTATACATCATACACAAGTCCGCTCTGAATAGGTACTGTGCCTATACACAGGCAATGGAACCCAGCTGCCCAATGCCAAGTTCCAAGTGAAAATCAGCCTCCGCAAGCGGGGCCGGCCCACCCGCCATGTATACGTGATACGCAGGGCGGGTGGCGTTTAAATCTTACAGTAAGGACTGGGTTTAGCTCTTATACGTGATCCTATATTTTGCGTGCAGAATATTTAAGGTCCGTTATCTGCACATAGGGGGGAGGGGAGTGCCCGGTTCTCCTGCGTGCAGTATTGTGAATCAGAAATTTCGTACGATAGCCTCCGTTGCGCAGGCTAGTTACGGAATTTCATAGTAACTCTAGATGAGGCCCTTTGTTTTGACCGTTGGCATGAATGGCAAGGGGGCAGATCCTGTTCTTAAGATGCCAGAGGGTACTACAAGGATTGAGGGGCACTTTCAATGCATTGTATGAAAGGAAGAGACCAATCCTTTATAAAAACTCTCTTCCTGTAACAGATTATTGTAGCTATAGCTATGATAATGTTAGACTACTTTTGGTCCCCACTATGCCCCTCTGCCCTCCTGTCCAATAGTTGCCACCTCCTCCTCTGCCTTCAGTCCATGTTGCACCCTCTTTGTACACAGCAGGGATCATGCTGTTATCTTTGTCCCAAACGATTCTCGAGATCCTCCATCCGTCGTGTGATTATCTCTAGTGGGTTTATGTCAAGGAATCAACTGATTTCAATTGGCGCCAGTCTCTGCAGCCGAAAATAAGCTGGGTCCACCCCTATGCAATTATCGGGCCAATCGTATGATTTATGATGATTTGCTCTGTGTTTACTATCCAGGATCAGGTTGCATCTGTTGACTTGAGTTTTTCAAGGTTTTAAAAATCACAATCACAGTTAGTACAATGTTGCACAAATCTGTGTAGTGTGTGCACAAATGCGACTGTCTGTTCACATTTTCCGTCACGTCTTCTCTGCAGAATAGGAAGATATCTGTATAGTGTGTATCACTATTGTATCAGCAGATGGCGATGAGAGATGGTGCTGGTATATTGGTACAGCGTGTTCATGTGATTATCGCTCCCAGCATGTGGCTGCCGATAAATGGGACGATTTTCCCCTGGGGAAAGGTCCCGATATCGGCACCATACACAGCAGAGGCTGGGAGCGATAAGCTCTGCAGGAGAGCCCGAAACAAGCCTATTGGCTGGCTGCAATCTCTCTCCGATTGGCTGGGTCTCCTGTCAAGCTTGATAGCAGACCTATGCAGTCAGTTTATTGGTTGGCTGCAAGAAATAATTATGAATAGGGAAAAACTAATGTGAGAGGTTCTGCAGTGCCGTGCAGAACCTCTCACACGGACAGGCTGCTGCGCTGTATACCCAGACAGAAGGGAAGGAGGACACAGCTCTGCAGCCTGTCAGTGTGTGATGTTCTGCAGCGGTCTGCCCTCTGTCTGTCCGGCACCTCCAAAAACTGCAGCTATCGTCCGATTATCAATCAGGAATTCCGATCGATGAAAGAATCAGACCGTCTTTTTTTGGAAAGTTTTATTCCATTCAAAAAAATAAAATCTTTCCCGCACACTAGAGCGATATTTGTCCCAATCCACGATAATTGTGTGTTGGGCCGATAATGGCTCTAGTGCGTGGTCAGCTTAAGATAGATATCTCCATAAATAGTTTCATTTCTGTGTGGGAGCAGTCCGCGTTCTGTTTTTCCTCCATACTCACCGTGATGATCTGACCGTTAAGCTCAGCTGTCAAGGCATCCGTGCTTGGGGTGGAGTTAAAGAGCGCGTGGAAGGCTTGCATCGCGCAGGCTGTAATCATCTGCAAGATAGTTAAGGGAAAAAAAAATGAAGAAACTGCCCTAAGCCTATTAACCATATCACCCGTCTTTAACTTTGTGGGGTTCTGAAGCGCTCTGCCCTCTCTCCTTGGAAATCTTGAATGATTATCGAAAATGCCCACACACTGCAAGATTTTGCTAACGATAAATGATATTCATTCAAAAATTCCGTAAGATGAGATAATCGGGGCCGAGCGTTTTTGAAACGTTTTATCGCTAGTTAGAAAAAAAATCTTTACCACACACTAGGGCGATATTTGGCCCAATCCACGATAATCGTGCGTTTGGGCCGGTAATCGCTCTAGTGTGTGGCCAGCCTAACAATTGTCAGAGAAATCTAAGACCCTTTGCATCTCAACTAAAATTGCATAGGATTGTACCCCGCTTATATGGACCTGGACGTATGGAAAAAATCTCAACAGGTTAATTTAGAACAAACATAAAGGGCATTTATTAAGTTGACAAAATAAATTTACTGTAAAGGATATATTGTTGACTAAGTCTCTTGACTTCTTCATTTGCGTTGTACTGAAATTCCATTATATTCTTACACTGGCATTGTTCTTCTGTGTTTTTTTCTGGTAATAAGACAAAAAAAAATCAACACATTGGGCCTGATCCAGAGCTACGAAATTGTCCGATTTCGAGCGAGCGTACGATCGTTTTGAGCGTATACCGTGTCTCAGTATGACAACTTCCGGTCGGCTGGACGCAACTTGCGGTCAGCTGGACGAC
>WWET01002268.1:45682-69856 GCA_011038615.1 Limnodynastes dumerilii
CCCAGTATGACAGCTTCCGGTCGCCCGAGCGTCATGAGCGAATAGCGGGCGTATTGTTAGCGTATTTTTCGCTCGCGGGGCGTATTTTTTTTACGATGGTCGGCTGGGCGCCCGTTTTACTACAGGGAGGCGGGGATAGCCATTTAAATTGTACAGTATGGGCGTGCTAAGCCCGTACGCTCAGCGTATTTTCTGCGAATTTTCGTACGGGCGACGGTCGTACCCAGTGTAGGGTATAGCCGCCGTAAGCAGGTACTTTATTATGGGAGTGTTAGGGGCGTGCATGTTGATACGCCCGAGCGTACGTTCGCATTCGCCCGTCGTGCGAATTTTCGTAGCTCTGGATCAGGCCCAATGGCACAGATCCTGGGCTATGGCCCACAAGGAATTACGTACAGTGCGTACGTAGTTTCCCTGAGGTTGTGCGTACGCCGGTTCTTACGAAAAGGGGGCTTCCCCCCCCCATTACTTATGCCGTATCTCCGCCGTGAAAGAGGTAGTGTCTAGATTTCCTACCGACAGCAGGGAATGAACAGGGCGTGCACTCACCTCTACGATGCCGGCCGTACTGACCTCGGGCGTCCGTAAGACCAGTGACCATTATTTATTTACTGACGAATAATATAAATACCTATACTACTAAATGGCCTCCTCTGGCCTGTAAGGAAGCCTGTATACAGTAGAGATCCAGCTCTGTATTCTTACTGCTGCTGCACTCAGAGCTCCACGGTTCGTTATCTAACCAATCCGATCATTATCTAACCGGAGCAACAGCAAAAACTGAGCAAACTTACACTTGGAAAAACAACGCTGAAGTGCAGGGGAGGAGCTACATTTAAACTGTACACACAGAATCAGAGAGGAGATAATTCACAACTCAACTCTAAATAAGCCTTTACCCAATAAAAGTTGATTATTTGTGTGCCATCAATTATTTACCAACTCGTAAAACAGAGGGTATTTTTATTTTACTAGGTTCACTATTATTATTAATAATATTATTAATAATAATAACAATATTATTAATAATAATACTAATAATAATTAAAGTCACAAGGCCTTGAGAAAGACAGGTTTCTGTAAAGTAATATTTTAATGATGATACACTAGGGGTGATGATAATAGATTCCATTGCAATACAATAAAATGTACGTCCCAGCTACTTCCATATACACTCTATAAGGACTGCGTCCATACTCTACAAGCAGTACCTTCACAGATGCTGGATTTGACTTTCTCCGTGATATAGCCCATCGAGCTGAAGTCTTCAGCATATATAACATGTTGCTCTTGTGGCGATGAAGCTATTTCTTGTAACTCCTCGTCGATTGCCTTTCCCACTCCAACAGCATAGATGGTGATGCCTGAGAGAGCAGACAGAAGAGAATGCTGCATAATTACGTCATGGTTATTCATCCACAGCCACCTCCAAGTGTCCTGAACTGACCAGAACTGTGAGCAATTAGAGAGCTGTACAGAAAGGAGAGGGCACTATAACTATCAGCAATGTCAGATGCCTAGTATTATGTATTGTACAACTACAGAATTACAGATTCATTCCATTGCAGTTACATAGAAACACAGGGGGGAATCCTATTGTCAGCAGAATGCATTCTGGAAAAAACATCATCGTGGATGCCTGTTTCTCCTAGCAGCCAGTAGAGGGTGCTCTAACCTACAAAAGTAACAGGAAATGGACATCTTTATGCTGAACCTGAGTCTAGGCTGATAATTGAATTCTCCCATAATGACATTACCAGGCATCTGTCCCCTACAGAATGCAGCTTATCAATGCACCAGGGGCCAGTGATATTACTGAGACACTGTGGGGCCTACTTACTGAAATTCTGATGATAGAACAGAAGTATAACAAGAATTATACATATGTTCTCCGAGGACACCATATAGATTCACTGACAATATAAACTTAACACAGCATAAACTGCCTATGGGAAAAAAGCAGTTTGTAAGCTAAGATTTGCAGGATAATTGCCAGGCAAAAGTAATCTTCCAGCATGCTACAGCAGCATAGACATAGCTGATACCTGGTATAGAATAATGGTTTCACTCACCAGGTCTGCTGCAAGCTGCATACCCTCCAACATGACCCATTCCATTAGATACCAAATACTCTGCTCCTCGGTTTCCAACTGTCAGCTACTGCCTTTTCCACCTGTGTGGAAAAGGCAAATAGTTTTTTAAATATCGGTTAATTCATTTAAACCAGGGGCATGATAGCTGGAAGCTTAGGAGCGGAGTTTTTGTACCTAACGCAATGGGTCATGTTGGAGGGTCTGAAGTTGTCTATGTCTAATATATGCTAAGCCCCAGTATGCTCTGCAGTAGTAGCATTGTTGTCTATTATACACTGAGACACAGCAGTAGTATGGACAATGGACCTGATCCAGACTCCCGCTTCTGCTGAGCTCGAAACTCCAAGGGCCCGATTTCCGCTGTATTTTGAGTCCTGTGGGTGCCAGGCGAAACCACTCCCCACACATGGACGAACTTTAAATCCGTGAACCCTACCTTTCATTTTCCATGCAATCTCACTTAACATGGGGATAGTGCTAAAATCTGGATAGGACATAAGGGCTGAAAAACATCAACATAACCACCCAGCGTACACCCAGGCTTACATATCCATACTGAAGTGCGGTGTCAGCGTCAACATTGTTCTTAATATACAGAAAATATATTAACCACAGAAAAGTCACGAACAGCCGTTCACTATAAGTAGCACTAAGTGTCCTAAGTTTCAGGCCACCTGCGGATGTGATTCTCTTGTGGTCTGCATAAACCTTAACTGTATTTTGGCACGCGCTGTAATAAAATGTGTGTTTTGTGTAGAAAAGCTACAGGTGACCTAAGTGACTGTTCACTCTCATGCTGCGTTTAGTGAGGCAAAACGGTGATACAAAGTATGGTTGAACAATCCCTATAGATATAGATCCTGGATCATGGTTTTAGAGATTCCTTATTCACAAATAAACGGCCTCAAGTTCAATCGTTTTCGGAGGGCAAATGTTTACACCTATACACACACGTCCTCTTAGCGAAATATTATGTTTGCTGCTGAAAACGACTGATTTGCACAAGAATAGTAATAGCTCGCAGGCAAAGGTTCACTGAGTAGCACTTTTATGTATGGTCATTACATGTTGGGGTAAAGAAACTCCTCTGGTGTCTCAAGGATGTATGATGACCGTCTTCCCAGAGGTAAATGTTTCTAAAATACTTTGGTATTTAGTGAAGATACAAAAAATGTATAAAGAAAAAGAAAGACAAATAAAAAAAAAATACCTTGTAGAAGAGAGAAACGCAAATCATATTTTGGAATATAAACTACAGTATTATAATGAGACTCAGCTTTTTGTGGATACTAGTTACCATGGTGACATCTTTAAATGCGCAGTACTGAGCTGTCATTGCTGACAGTACGTTCCAGGACAAGAGACACACTTGGGGCCAGATTTACTAAGCTGTACTTTTGGAAAAGTGGAGCCCATAGCAACCAGTCAGATGCTAGCTGCCATTCTCTAGTATGTAAGAGGAAAGTGGAGAGCTAAAACCTGATTGGTTGCTATGGCCAACATCTCCACTTTTCCAAACCAACAGCTTAGTAAATGTGGCCCCTGGTCCTGATTGGTCATTTCTTTTTCTTAAAAACAGAGGATAACATTGGTTGTAGCACAAAGCAAAACAGGAGAGGTTATAAATGGCAGATTTCAGTGGTAGCGTGTTTAATAAACACTTTACATACATGAAACCAGCCCTTACTGTGCTATTAAAATATCTCGCCCCCCACCCTGTGTACACGCTGGAGCTGATCCACAGTTGTGCTTCTGTCTATTTTTGCGCTGTGCATGTGCAGACCAGGAGCGAGCACAGAAATCTGGACACCAGGCTACCCCTGCGCCTGTGAGCTCTGCGCTAGTGTAACGCCGTGTTCCATGATATTTAAACGACAAAGTGGGCGTGTCAGAGCTGCTGCTGGGCACCGTATCAGCCCGGCATCCCTGCGCTTCCTGTAAAATATCGCACCATCGCAGGGGATGATGTGTGAGACGCGGGGCATTTTCTGTGAATAAATGGCTCTATTTGACTATATCACAAGGGTACAAAGTTCAATAAATAGTATTCCACAATACTCATGTAAAGGGGAGTTGAGGCATATGACCATAATAATCTAATCTAAGACAAACTCTCATAGTTTAATAAAATTTATTATGTGACATTTACACCTGGCACTTAGTGGCACCATAAACTGGTCCAACTTTCTTTTTCCTGGTACACTACACAATTTTAATGCCTGAATAGCAGCGTATTGCTGCAAAGTACGCTCAGGTACATTTAACTAAGGATATTTTAAGGAATGATTAGGACTATAAATAAAAAAAACCCATTAGCAACATGAAACCTGTATAACGCAGCCACAGCCCGTGATAACGAATCTGTTTAAAACGATTGCCCGTTCTCACTACGTCCTATCCAGAATTGCGTGTTTTGGCAGAAACTTGCCACTCTGGATAGAACGTGTAATGCTTCCGTGTCACATCCCGTCTGTTTTTGCTGTCGGAAACCCTGTATTACGGAAGTCTGAACCAAAAGGATCCAGATTCACAATGAAAGTGCGGTGTCTGTGCATGCGCACACACGAAATACGGGGAGTTTCCGTAACTTGCGATCAGTAAAAAAAAAACATTTTGTGTAAGTCTGGATCCAGTTGATTATCTGCTGTTACAACAAGAAGAAGGAAATAATATTTTAGTACATGGTAAGGAAAGAATAATGAAAGAATGGTACCGCTCTGTTTTGCCCGGTTTGCCCAGTCTGAGACTTCATCTTGTGCCCGTCCATCGGTAAACACAATGGCCACTCGTGGCACACCCAGAGACCGTTTCCTGGCGCCCTGAGTCTCGGTAAAGCTCTTTTCATGCATCAGCTTCAGGGCCAGGCCTGTCATGGACCCTCTGCCCATGTACTTTATTTGGGAAACGGCTTTCTTCATGTCCTTGGCTGAGCTGTACTGTGCCATGGTGAACTCCGTGCGGACATGGGTGGAATACTGTATCAGCCCCACGCGGGCAGCTTTCTGCGAGACCTCCATTGAGTCTATGATCCCATTTACAAACTGTTTTACTATTTCAAAGTTGTCCTCCCCAAGGCTTTTGGAACCATCAATGACAAACACCAAGTCGACCGGTCCCTCTCCGCACCCTGAAAAACAGATAAATTACTGGTCAATTTAAGAAGTTCATGGTATTTACATTTTGTTATCTCTATGGTTTTTATTCAGGAAAATAAAATAAAGGTACAGAAATATAAGAACCAGAAAAGATGTATAAATGTTTCAATCTACTTACTGTAATACCAACAATTGCCAACAGAGAGTGCTGTTGAGACATTCACATTCTCCCATCTTTCCTCATATATTGTGGTTCTCAAACTATCTCATTTTGTGGCAATAAAATTTTCAAGGCGCCTCTAAGCCAAAACAATTACTTAGCCGCCATGTTTTTTTTAATATATATGTTATAGAAAAAAGGGAAACTGTACTATTATGAAAACCTAATTAATGGAAGCAGGTACCTATACACTATTTTCATACAATTCTAAACCTCCAATATTTTTTTTTTATCTAATAACTGAACTTTTTCAGATTTTACTTCTCTTTTATTTTACCTTACGATTGCTGGCTAGATTTGGAGCTTCTACGTGGCAAGCTGGCTTCTGAAGCCATGACTTGGAGAAAGCCAGCACAGCACAGCCTCTGTTCTGTCATTACTCAGCAAGCCATCAGGCACTGCAGCGGAACAAGCTGTGCTGCTCTGACACCTTTCTCCTTGCTGACTTTTTTTTTTAATGCTGACCCTGGACCATATTTGACCCTGAATGTAGTTTAAAATTTAGAATATCCTTATATTTATCCCAAGTATGTTTAAATGTTCTACTGTCTTAGCACCATAGATGGGAGAATATTCCACTTATCAACTACCCTTTCAGTGAAGTAATTTTTCTGCCCCTTTCCTTTGAACTTACCACCCTCCATTTATACACATGCCTCTGTGTTCTAATTTCTGTTATTGAAAAGTTCCACCCTCCTGTGCCTAGTTACACCCCTTGATATATGTAAAAGCTGCTATCATATCCCCCCTCTCCCTTCTCTGCTCCAAGCTATACATGTTTAGTTCCTCTAGCCTTTCTTGGTGTGTTGTGTGACACAGGCCGTGGACCATTTTAGTTGCTCTTCTTTCCGCAGTCTCTAATGTATTTATGTCTTTCTGGAGATATGGCCTTTGTTTCCCTTAAAGTTATAGACATGTTCCGTCAGGCGGTTTTCAGCGACCATTCTAATATTTTCATTATTTGCCTATTTTGTTATATCTAGCTTAGACTTGTTTATTAAAAACTGACACCTGCATTGTGTCTTCTTCAACCCTTTTGCAAATCCGTTAATGAATAAGTTCATATTGGAATAATGTTTATTTTTATTATAAAATTGTTATATGCTACACCCGTTCAGCACGGTTTCTAATTATTTTGATCTTCTGGAGATGTGGCTCCAGAACTGAACACAGTATTCTAGGTAAGGTCACTCCCCTTACTCGTACAGACAAACAAACCTTGGAACTTGTCTTAAAACACTTAAAATAGGGACAGTGCAAAAATCTGGATAGTACGGAGGGCACTTGGAACACCCTTACTGAGGGTAATACCATCATCATAAAAAATCTTGCATGCTCAAGCAGGGGTGGAAGGTGATAGACTTGGGCTTCAAAGCAAAGAGGCGGGGCCTGAGCCTGCACAGGCGGGAGTAGGCAGAGCCAAGTGGAACTGGGGGCGGAGCTGGACGGGACGGCTGCCTGATAGAAGCTGTCAGAGGCTGGCAGTTTAAAACAGCGCGCGGCTCTCCATGTATGAGTGCTGAGCGCTACAACGCTATACATACATACACTCATACATGGAGTGCCGAGCATTGTTTTAAGCTGTCAGCCACTGACAGCTTGCTTACATTTCTGGGGGAGCAGCTGCCGCAGGCCCCCCTCTCCTCAGGACCCCTTGTAGTTATGCCTTGAGTTCAAGTTAACTATATAAAATATATAGAATAATTTGATATGAAATCAAATAAACATAAACAAATAATATTAAGTAGCACAAAGTGATTTTGCATCACAAACTAAAGTAAAAGAAGCAATGCCTTCCCGTCAGTGTACTCTCTCAAAAGCCTGTTATAATTATACATTTTGCTGAATATCCAAACCTGTTCCCCTCCATAGACCTCGCTCATTACAAATCATTCCAATATCGTTATCTGCAGTCTCTGCATAGTTTTATTTAATCATATAGATTCCTTGGAGCAGCAGAGCATTAAGCTGGACACAGAAACAGATTATGTATCTAACATTTCTCACCAACTGTTCCGTTCTGATTTGTGATCTTTGCAGCGTCTGATTTGCTTGGACAGACTAATCCTATTGTGCTATTTGTTGTTAATCAGTTTCTGTGACTTAACGCCTTCTGTTCTCTGGGAATGCTGATGTGGACGGGGCACCTGGGAAGCCTTAACCCCTGATGATGGAACGGATCCTCAGTTACCAATTTTTTGGGAAAATGTAAAATGGCGGCTGTGAAGAAGCCTTGATCATAGAAAGTGACGGCAGATAACAGCCACATGGCCCATTAAGTGTGCAAAGTTGTTTATTTAAAACTATACTAATTCTAGATCCTATTTACCCTTAAATAAGTTTGAGATTTAGGATATCCTTATATTTATCCCAAGTATATTTACACTGTTCTATTGTGTTACCTCTACCCCCTCAGATGGGAGGCTATTCCACTTATCTATTTCCCTTTCAGTGAAGTAATTATTTCCTCTGAACCTTCCACCCTCCAGTTTATATTCATTCCCTCGTGTTCTATACAACTCTTCCTTTGAAAAATGCCCCCTGGTCACAACCCTTGATATACCGTATGTGAAAGCTGCTATCATATCCCTCCTCTCCCTTCTCTGCTCCAAGATATACAAGTTTAGTTCCTCTAGTCCAGGAATGGACAACCCGTGGCTTTCCAGGTGTTATAAAAACTGCGGCTCCCAGCATGTTATGTCCGGTATCTGTTATGGCTCTGCAGTCAAAGCATGCTGGGGGCTCGTATTTCACAACACCTGGAGAGCCACAGGTTGGCCAGACCTGCTCTAGTCTTTCATGTTGTGTATAGTCACACAGGCCATGCACCATTTTAGTTGCTCTTCTTTGCACAGTCTCTAATGTATTTATATCTTTCTGGAGATATGGCTCCAGAACTGAACACAGTATTCTAGGTGAGGGCGTACCAACGATCTATAAAGGGGCATCACTACTTCCCTCTTTCTGTTACTAATTCCTTTCCCTATGCAACCAAGCATCTGACTTGCCTTTCTCATTGCTTTGTTACATTGCTTGGCTACCTTAAGTCATATGATCGGTACACAAAGAGATCCAAATGCATGAAAATAAGGGGACACCTGAGTATAGCATACACCTGTTATGTCCTCTCTTGTTCTACATTCTTACCCGGTGCTGTTATGGCTGTTTCTTAGAATACCTCTACATTTTATTACGAGGAAAATATAATGATATGATACATTAATAACAATAGTTTCCACATATATATTTAATATATTTAGTAGCATGCCTATATTTTTGGAGTCCTGAAGCTTAAACTGTTATAAGGGCCACTTCGCAGCCAGCAACAATAGGGAAACCTCCAATACGGTCCAAAGGACCTTGCTGCCATTGCAAAAATCTCAATGCCACCAAATGGTGGAGGATGGGGTGGTGGGGTAAAGTCTTTGAAAATCAGCCATACAGTGAGCCCCTTCCCACCAGCAATGAGGTCTGGGTAACTGCTGGTATCTTCTTCATGGCAGATCACCACAAATTATTTAATAATTTAACCCTTACATCTCAGATTTTGAAATTGTTATACTAAATTATCTCTAAAAGTTGTCAGTGTGAACAAACATTTTCTAGGCTAACCTTATTTTATTAACAAACACTTAAAAAAAAACTTGATATGTTGAAAAAATTCACTCATTAAAAAACATTTATTACCAACACCAAACTGTAACATGTGATTTATCATCATATCACCAACACCAAAATGTAACATGTGATGTATCACCATAAGCTGTATTGTATATAGAGACCTACTAATAAATAACCCACAATACTGATGTTATACACTCACTTCTGCATTTTTTCCCGTCTTCTGCCAAAATGTATCCTTCAAAGCATTTACAGCTATAGGAATCCTCGTTATTTACACAGAGGTGCTCACAGCCGTGCTCACTGGTCCTGCAGGGGTCTCTACCTGTAAATGAAACAACATGGTTACCAGAATTAGCGGCTGTGTTCCATTACAATAAGTTTTGCCCTTCATACACAGATCTGAGTCACCACACAGCTCGGCAGACATTGGATTCTTAAGGGAAATGTGACGAATTGCTCTGGATATTCTGGCAGCAGTAAAGACAGGCTGCTACCTATGTTTTATTATTATATATTATTATCACTAGATCATTAGTAGATAATAAGCTATAATACGTGTGAACACTTCTACTTGTGTCCCTGCTTGTAGGCCTTGGAGTCTTTTGGTGTGTGGACAGCGTTTAGCGGTGTGGTTGCTCGGATACTTGGATATACACAATTGTGATTGTGCAAATGTTGCTCAGTGATCCGATTGCATTAAATCGTAATTGTTATCAATAACAACACATTGTATTTATCTGGGAAATGATACAATTCAGAAGAATTATCCAGCTCATAAGTAGATAAGTTATAAGAAATATCGAACCGGTTCCAGTCTGCAGCAAAGTGGCCGTTTCGCAACCGCTCGTATTGGAAAATGGTTGCTTTTGCGAGTTGAGTTTGATTTCTGGATTCAGTTCTTCCTTACTATGTATGGTTAGAAAAGTTAAAAAAGTCAATAGCAGATTGGGGTAGATCCAGACATAAGTGCTCGTTACGTTTCATCGCGTATTTATGCTAGCGTATTTTGTATGCACTCCCCTCGCTTGTACATACTTTGGCCGTTTTACGCTTGCTGAACCCTACCTTAACTTTTCAAAGCGTAACTTCTGACATACGTAAAGGCTGCACATACGTTATTGCCTCAGCACGCCCATACTGTACGATTTAAATGCCTCCGAAGCATAATTACGGGTGTTGTATAGATGTCACGTCCCCTTCGTTCGTAGTTACTCTGTTGATATGTGGCTGTAACGTAACGTGATGTAATGCATGCGCAGTAAATACTAATGGGCAATTTTACGTTAGTGGCTAGCGTAAAATCGCTCGCGTACATAGTTTAGGATCTGGACCATTATCTCTATAAAAATGTGGCATCTCTAACATGCTAGGGGTAGAGACAAAGGGCCTGATCCAGAGCTACGAAATTGGCCGATTTTGAGCTAGCGTACGACCGTTTTTTGCGTATTTTCGTACGAAAATTCGCACTGTGCATGCCCAGTATGACAGCTTCCGGTCGGCTGGACGACATGAGCGTATAGCGGTCGTATTGTGTGTGAAATGTTCGCTCGAGGGGCGTGCGTTCAGTACGGCGGTCGCCTGGGCGCTCGTTTTACTACACGGAGGCGGGGATAGCCATTTAAATTGTACAGTATGGGCGTGCTAAGCCCGTACGCTTTGCGTATTATGTGCGAAAATTCGTACGGCCGACGGGAGTACCTAGTGTAGGGTATAGCCGCCGTAAGCAGGTACTTTACAATGGGAGTGTTAGGGGCGTGCATGTTTATACGCACGGTCGAACGTACGCATTCGCCCGTCGTGCGAAAATTTCGTAGCTCTGGATCAGGCCCAAAGTTCTATCTTAGTTACTCACTCCTAACCTTGCTGTCTCTTTTTCAATCCCTTCCTACTCATTGCAGGAAGGTAGAGCACATAAAGACAATCAACTTAAAATCCCCCTAAACTGGGGCTCGAAGTGAGGGGGTATACGGGGGTATGCCATACTGTCACTTCTCTCACAGATTTCATTTAAAAGCTATAAATCTCCATTAATTTCTATTATTTAGATATTTTTATATTGCCACTTCTAAATGTCCGTACCACCACATCTAAATTTCTACTTCGACCACTGCCATAAACTATAGCATAGTTATAATAAATAAATCCCGACTGTTAATACTATATGAACCCACCCTTTCCCCAGTTCACATTAATTTAACCCCACAAAACATCTGCTAGTTAACATTAAGTAAACCTTCCTCCCCTCAGTTCATATTAAACTAACTCAGTAATGGCACCTCCCCCTGCTGCTTTAGGTGGCTCTGCCAATCAGGCATCCTGATGGGGAGCGGGGTTTCATTTGCTAGTACTGCAAGTATAGGCTACCAGCATCACTCCAGGTTTTGTGAAACTACAAGACCCAGCTTTCACCAACAGCATAGGCATAGTTGATAACTTGCAAAGCATGATGGGACTTGTAGTTTCACAACACCTGGAGTTACATAGGCCCTCCCTATGCACTAGTTGCTACTGTATATGATGCTCTTGTATTATACAATTCTTAATGGGACTTACAGATTCCTATTATATAGAATTATGTTTCACCTCAGTCTTCCCTGTTCTGTGAGCTGTATCTTTCCTGTTATGTGCTGACGCCTACGGTTTAATAGCACTGCTGCAGTTATCTTAATGTCTTTGGGATGGTGAGGGCCTCTACTTACTACAGACAATGCACCAGCTGAGGTATTGCCAGCACCCAATAAAGAGTCAATATAATCTCCATATTTCTATTGATAACACCTCTTCTTATACAGCCAAGTGTTCTGCTAACAATTCCCCTTGATTTATCATACTAATCTTCCTGTCTCGTGCTTCATATCCTCTGCAATTCTTGACATGAGATAATTACCATTCATTCTGTATTCCAGGAAAACCTGAAGGTTCTTCGTTACTAGGGTGGGAAAAGTCAATCGATTGGAGTGGTGATTTAGGAAGAGTTGTTTCACATAGCAACCAATTAGAATAATCAGATTCTAGAATGTACTTTAATAAATGATAACTAGATTCATTTCCACTTTAGAAGTAATTCAGTTCTGGCCAAGTTCCAAGTATATTACCAAGATTTAAAAATATCTCCAAAAACCTGCAGTGTAATGTATGACCAGAATTCCTAAATATCTTCTTTCTGTACTGTTACATGTGTAGGGCACTGTCTATATCTCCACTAGGCTGCAGACACAGGCAAATGGGTAGCCTGGTGTCCGATTCCCTGTGCTTGCTCTGTTCAGCACATGTGCAGGGTGGTTTTCCACTGCGCTTCCACCTAAAAAAATTGAAACGCAGCTCTGGGTCAGCTCCCTGTTTCCGAAAATCTCCGGAGAAGGTATTTGTACCAAATGACTCTCAGGAACAATCCACTTACATTCTAGAGGTGAGGATCAAACAGCCCCCCATATCAGTACCCTAAGAATGACAACAGATGGATCCAACAATTAGGCCAGAATGAATCTTGTCCCCTGAACTGTGATAATACACACAAGCAGAACTGAGGCATGAACATCGTTATTTCAACACAGAAGAAGCGTTCCTGACTCTATAACGCCCCATAGCAGTTAGTACACATAATACTCTCTGGGACCGATTCTATTGACCACGAAGATCACAATCTTTTGGTTGCGATGCAAATTCTGCAAATTTACATTGCTGATTTTTATGCACACCCCATAAAGGTGTACATAAAAACCTGGGATGTTTGTCTACCATAAAAGACTGTAATATGCGCATTTACATTGAGACCAAAACATTGCGGTCAATTGAATCAGGCCCTGTAAGTCAGAATTCTTTAGGACTGCTTAAAACAGTGCTGAAACTGGCATCAAGGAGTTCCATTAGTGGGATTCTGGGTATGTACAGTACAGTGAGGTTTGGGGCTTTAAATCACTATCACTGTGCCCTCTCCCAGTCATGCAGTGGCAGTTTTCTACTAGGATTGGAAAATGCGCATGCACAAGCGCTGTGTTCTCAGGATGCATCTGGATCCTCCGGATTTTAAATTCCGTCCTGGAACCGTTTCCGATGGCAGGCAGGAAACGCTCCAGTTATGTAGGAGGAGGGTGATATTGTAATAGCACAGTGAGGGCGGGCTAATCGCTCTGTGTGCTATCCAAACTTCCGCGCTGTCCCCATTTCAAGTGAGAAACTATACGGTAAAGTCCACGGATCACCCCTCACACTTATGCGCAGCGGCATTGTAGGTCTAGTAATAGTAACAGGCTAGAATTCTGCTAAACGCCTGTGCATTTCCGCTGGACTGAGCGGTATTTTACACTGAGCATGCTCTGAGGCACGTGCAGATTTGTGTAACTGAATGGAATGTATTGTGACCCCTCCAGATATAAGAGGAATGACACTTCTGCCAGGGGGCTTTCCCTCATAAACATCTAGACTAGAACCCCCTCCAACATGACCCGTTCCATTAAGTACAAAACATTTAGTTCCTGAGATTTCAACAATCAGTTACTATGGTAACCACCAATGTTGTAGAGAAAATGTTTTTCAAACATCAGTTAATTTATTAAAACCAGGTGAGTGACAGTTGGAGCTCAGGAGCGGAGTATGGTGTGGAAGGGGTCATGTTGAGGGCCTGAACTAGTTTACTTTTGGGAATTTAGGTGTCCTTTGTGTCAGAACTTCTGGTGATTCAAATCCAGATGCACTTGTGTCTGACCTAGCAGTAGTGGATTTATCTGAATGATTTGCACTAGGATCCGATTCCATCAAAATCCAATGTCTGAATTCAGCTTAATATTTGATTTAAGCGATTTAAAAAAAAATAATATTCCTTTAGAAAATGACAGGTGAAACCACAATCTATGAATGTCCTCTGTCTCTGTGAATTTTGCCAATAAAGATTTAACCTTCAATGATGATGCTGACAGCTGCTATAACTATAAGGTAACAGACCCTCCAGCATGGCCAATTCCACCACCTACAAAATACTCCGCTCCTCAGCTTCCAACCGTCATTCACCTGGTTTTAATGAATTAACTGACACCACTTTCACATCTCCGCCCAGCAGTATCCGTGGTCTATGAAACTGGGATACTGCTGTGTCAACAGATCATCCCAGGGTCACAGACCCTGGAAAGACCCCTTTCACACTGCTGGGTTGACTCAAGAAATTCCGGACCCGGGTCTACCCTAAAAGTGTGATGGGCGGCGCCATAGCAATAGTAAACAAATCTCTCCAATCAGATTTTTTTGTGTGCGACTTGGGTTGAACTTGGGTTCACACTGCACCCCTACTTGGGTCAGACCTGGGAAAATCTCTTCTTTTCTCTCGGGTCCAATGCCCAGGTCATTAGACCCAGGAACAGGACCTTTCACATCACACCTCAACCCGGGTCGTTGGAGCCTCAGCCCAGGTCTAACGGCAGAAATCCAGGTTTTTGAGTGTGATGTGAAAGGGCTATGATATTTGAAAAACATTTTATGCTTCAATACAGATGGTTACTATAGTAACTGATAGTTGGAAACTCAGGAACAGAGTAGTTTGTAGCTGGTGGAATGGGTCATGTTGGAGGTTATGTGCCAGCAGACCACGATGACAGCAGAGATCTACATATGCCACTACCCTTGACAACTGTTGCTTGCAGGCAAATTCCTGCATTCAGGAGAGGCAATGAATGGCCCCTCTCTGTCTTGTCTGAGAGGAGCAGGATTGCGCTTACTTTGACACGTCTTCTTATCATCCCGGAGGAAGTATCCTTCAAAGCACTGACACATGTAAGAGCCTTCTGCATTAATGCACAAGTGCTGGCAGCTATGCTCGTTCAGCGAACAGTGATCCACAGCTGAAATGAAACATGGTTATTTTTAGTGAAGCAATGGTGAAGAAAGCTGCAGACTAGTATGTCATTTAGAGGTTATGTGGAGCTTTATCAAAAGAAAAAAAGGCTATGTTTAGTAATACAGCTGCATGGTGTAATCCAGAGATAAGCAATTAGTACTGAATCCAGAGTTTCAAAATAAGAGGTAATTAAGTGGAAAGTTACACCTGGGCAAAAGCATGTTGCATTACAGGGGAGGTAAAGTATATCCATACCCTCCAACATGACCCATTCTATTAGGTACAAAATACTCTGCAACTCAGTTTCCAATTGTCAGTTACTATGGTAACCACCTTTATTGAAGAGGCAAATAGCTTTTTAAATATCAGTAACGTCATTTAAACCATGTGAGTGAAGTTGGAAGCTCAGGAGCGGAATAAATTGTACCTAATGAAATGGGTCCTGTTGGAGGGTCTGGAATATCTGTTGTAAACAGTATTAGAGTTAAGAGATTTCCCAGCCCAAGTCAAATAACAGTGTAACTGGTCAGTATCTGTGTGCAATAAGCAAAAGCAAAGTATTCTTCCTGCATGCAAAGAATTACATTAATTGGACTCCCCCTGAATTTCAACATGGTTTGTATATTTCCACCTGATTTCCTCTTATTTTCACACTCTGGATTCCATCCTCTGTGCTTCTCTAGCTGTTGAAGAACTACATGTTGATATTATATTAAAGCGCACCCAGCAGTGTCCTTTGTACTGCAAACAATTACTGCACGTAGGTAACGGGCGCACAGCAGCAAGGCTCAAAGCCCCTACGTGGCCAAATACGTTGTGCGAGATTAGTGTTGTGCCCTGAGTTGTAAACTGTCAAAACATGTTATGAACAGTGCAAACACTTTAGTTGTAATATTAATGCACTAAAACTATGAAAAACAGTTTTTAAAAATGTATTTAAATTTCTTTTCATTAATGCTTGTAGAATAAATGAACACATTCACAATGTTTCTGTAGCGATTTCTGACCACATAACGCGTTAAATGGTCTGAAAAAGGTTGTGAAAGATCAGCACGTAATTACTGTACATTGACCCCTCTCCTCACTCAACACGCCCCCCTGAACACAAGACGCAGCAGCTGGTGTTGCGCTCAGCTCTGAATCGCCCGTGGATGCGCTACAGTTCTGAGCATGTGCAGTAGAGTCATGTCAGCTGACGTACACTCCACTCTGGGTGCGAGGGCAAGGGATGGCTAATTCAGCACCCCAGTCACCACACCTTGCACCCATTGTCGTTATGGAAGGGAAGTATTCACCTGCAACATTGCAAATACTGGAAGGAGGACAAATATAATATTACTCAATTATTAGTTGCCTCAGTGATGTCACAGGTTACAAGTGTATTAAGTAATGGATACTGCACAACATGGCTGCATTCATGGTGTTGAGTGTTCCTTAAGATATATTTATTGCTGAAGGTCAAGGGCAGTGGGCACTCGGAGCATGTAAAGCAATATCTTACCTCTGCAGGTCTTCAGGTCTGTGTTCAGGATATACCCCTCATTGCATCGGCACACGTATGAATCCTCAGTGTTACTGCAGACATGCTGACAGCCATGGTTACTCTCAGAGCAGTGATCTATTTCTAATAACCAGACAACAAAAAATCATGATAACGGATCTTACAGCTTATTATATAACAACTTCACCCACACTTGATAAAAACACTATTGCTACTAGCTGGTCACAGCTGTCTTCTTATATTGACAATATGATGTTTAATAATCTCATGCATGATAATTCTTTATTCATTTATGCCATTTACCAAATCTATTAATGTATCATATGTATAATGAGCCAATGCAGTAAATGCCTACACTTTAAATAATAAATGCTAAAATATACATTATAAATATTAAAGTTGGTTAATGTAACACGAGGCTGTCAGGAAAATATAAAAAGAAAAGTAAAATGTACTAGAAAGGTAAATCAGTTATTTTTATTTATTTATTAACTAACAGGTTTTTATATAGCGCCTTCAGATTATGTAGCACTTTACAGAGAATATTTCACAGTCCATGCCCTATTGGGAATACATGGTAAATTCCCTAACACATACATGTATGGCAGGGATTAAGAATGCAGGAGCAAGGGGCCGGCCCCTTTAGGTGCACACACACTATACAATTATCTGGCAGAGTATCTGAAAGATCTGGCTGTTGGAATGAAAATGTGGTAATGGATGAGAGCAACTGACAATACAATTTTGTCTCATCCACTACCTGATTTTCATTCCAACTGCCAGATCTTTCAGATAATCTGCCAGATAATTGTATAGTGTGTGTGCACCTTTACTCGGATCTTCTAACATATGGAACTGGGTTCCCTACGTCAAAATTTACATTAGCGTAAAATTTAGTGCACACATTACGCTGACTTTACGTTTCAGGGGACTTACGCAGAGACAGCAAATAATGTATGGAATTAGAAGAACTGGAAGTAATGGTATTTAGAACATCGCACACCCTGGAATACATAACATGATTGTAATTTGAATAACAACTTTTTTCCAAGTTAGTTTCCTTTAGAGAAGTTGCTAATGGAGCAGTTCCTTTCATTTTCCACATAAATAGGACCAGCTTTGAAATCTCTTTGGGACATGATTGCAGAGGTCATTTGTAGGACATTTAGCATACAATGAAAGCAATTTGCTGCACACCCGTCACTATAGCAGAACTGCAGAGCCTTGTAGGGAGATCTGCATGAGGTCACTGGGCTGGATCCAGACTTAAGTAAGTGATTGAAATTAGTTACTCCTGGGTTAAACCATTGACTGCAGGTGAGTCAAGTTAATTGTATTCTTTACATGCAGTGATATATCTTTGAATTGCTTACTGAACACTGATACTGACCAGCTTTACTATCACACTGTCAACTCTAATACTGTTTGCAACAGATGAAATATGACCCCCCCTGCAAGCAACATGGTTTATCCCAGGAGTAACTAAGCCTGGATCCAGCCCACTGTTTTTACCATAATCTCTGGATATTGTTGTATGGGTACAATGACAGCCAAGGCCGCACCATGATTAAGTGACGCAGGGACAGAGATCTCCCGGAAGGAAGAAAATTAAAGTTGGCAAACCCTTATATCAGCAGCTGGGGTTATCATACACTGCGTGGACAGCTGAAGCTCTATTCACACGATGTAAGTCTGCGTCCGGCAATGGCTGTTTTAGAAGTAGAGAAAGCTGGAAGGTCATTTTTGGCTGTCTCTATTTTGAAAGATAATGTTTTAGATATATTTTTTAATGGGTAAGTATGCCTTTTATAAAGCCACCAACCGCCGAACTTGTTGCACCAGCCAGCACCAGCTGCCCCACCAACCACAGACCCCACAGGAGAGGTGGGTAACCTCTCTGGGGACTTTTAGGGTTAGGCTCTGGGGAAGGGAGTGTTAGGGTTAGGCTGTGGGGAAGGGAGGGATAGGGTTAGTGTCATGGAAGGTTAGGGTCAGCCTGCGGGGAGGGGAGTCTTAGGGTTGGTCTGTGGGGAAGTGAGTCTTAGGGTTAGGCTGCAGGGAAGGGAGGGTTAGGGTCAGGCTGCTGGGAAGGTAGGGTTATGGTTAGGGTCATGGACGGGGAGCATGGCATGAAAGGGTTAGGGTAAGGATTAAGGAAAGAGTTGGGGTAAAATATATACTTACCATTCAGAGCTCCGTCTTCGGTGCTCCGGGGATCAATTGTTTTGCCTCTTGGAGGCAAAAGCAATCGATTTCCCAGCTAGTTTGGAAGTGGCTGGGGGAGAACGGCCTTTTCATAATAGGGCCATTCTCAGCGGAGACCCACACCCCTATTTACAAAGTACGGTAATCCATACTCAAAACATCCTCATTTATTTATTTATTTAGCACCACCAATTTCAAGAGCTATACAGAGAATATTTGTATATTATTAGAATATCTGTTTTTACCCCTACTGGAGCTTACAGTCTAAGGGCTAAAATTACTAATCTTCTCAAACAGAAAAATGGAGATGTTGCCTATTGCAACCAATAAGATTCTAGCTCTCACTTTCCTATTACATACTAGAGAGTGTCAGCTAGAATCTGATTGGTTGCTATGGGCAACATCTTTTTATTTCTTTTGAAAAGTTTAGTAGCACTAAGTCTATTCTAAGTTCCCTAACACACACACACACACACACACACACACGCACACAACATACACACACATACACACACACACACACGCACACACACACGCAACACACACACACACACACACACTAGGGTTACTTTTGTCAGCCATATAACCTACTAGCATGTTTTTGACTGTTATTGCTAAGTGTGGATAGGTCCAGTTGCGTTTTGACGGGGTAGCATGGATACGTGCGCATACGTATAACGGAAAAAAAAAAGATGCAATCTGAAGCCATGAAATCTGGCCCATAGTGCTTAACAGAGAAATGATTGCCTTGTATATTATAATGTTTTATTTATTTTTATTATTATTATATGATATTGTTTTTATATTAGCAGATTTTAATATCGTGTAATGTAGCCGAGTGCTTTACAATTTTAAACAATCATTCACCTCAGTTTCTGCCCCAGTGAAGCTCAAAGTCTAATTTCCCTAAAATAGAGACACAGACTGAAAGTCATTTTTAGTTTTGGAGTATGGAAAGAAACCTGAGTATCTGGGGGAAACCCACACAGACACGGGGAGAATATACAAACTCCACACAGATAAGGCCTAGTCCAGGAATCGAACCCATGACCTCAGCACTGTGGGTCAGAATTGCTAACCCCTACAGAACCACAACACTCCCACTTGGGTTTGTCCCTCCAGCTTTTGGTCCCAGTTATTTTGTTCACACACAAACACAGAGTGAAGGAGTAAACTAGATCATCTGGTTCAAATAGGGAAACCATACAATCTTCCCACACATCAGGACCTGGATGGAAAAACAACACTGCAAACCCCAGTGTTGAGAGGTAGCAATGCTAACAACCGTGTCACTGTGCTTTCCATTGTATAATACACAATTGGCATCACAATCATATGACCAACTTGCGCTATTCTACTTCTGCATGTTAAGAATGCACCCCCTACAGAAAATAGGCCTTCATTACAGTTTCCTGATGTCTTCCCTTGGCTGGTTCCCAATCACACTGAAAACTCTCTAAGAAGAGAACTCATTTAAATAAAGTAAAACAATAATGTAATCAAACTGACTAGAGACTTGTTAATGTTGCCAGCTGTTTACAATTAAAGTTGAATTTGTACAAAATGTGCATTGGCCTGTTTACAAACATCCTTAAGACTTTATCCCTCTCCCATATTAAGTTGCGGTTTGCTTAAGAATCGTTTATTGCTAAGCATTAATTGGCTGCACGTACAATTTCATACTGTGTTCACCGGGAAACATCTCATAAATTGTAAAATTGGGGCCCAACAGATGTTTGGAAAGGATTTAAAATAAAATAAAATAAAAAAGTAGAAATCATAGCATCTGTTTATCCAACAAATACACTATTTAGCGTTGGCTCGGAATAATGTCTAACTCATGAAATTGATCGGAGATTAAAGAGCTGCTGGGGTTATGAATAACTTTTGAGTCTAATAAATTTTGCAATGCTATTAAAGTGAACCTGTCACTATGAATTAGTATTCCCGGTTAGGGAAAAAACTAAACAAAACACTTGTGCACAACGGGCCAGAAATTGTACATTTCAGTTGGATTTTCGCACAATGCGCAGTTGTGGGAATCCGTATTGCCTGACTGGGACACATTACGGGACATCCAGACTGAGGAGGAGGAAGAATGACACTTCTTTTAGACGCGCCGAGCTGAGTTCCCCAATGGATGTTTAAATTTAGTCAATGTACGGTATGCACATTTTGTCTTAGTCAAACTACAATTAGACATTTCCTCTCTGCGTGCCATCCAGTCCTCTGTACCTCTGTGAACTGCTATGCACTAGATTCGGAAACTTAAGATAGGCCCTAGATGTCGTAAGTGGGTGTAGCATGTAATGGTTAGAATGCCGACGGTTAACCTGCATGCGATTAAGTGCTGACGATTAACTTACCAGCATTCTCCTATCTGACATGAACATTAACACAACACCTGTCAGATAGAACATTATAATGGGAAAAGGGGGCGGGGAGAAGTAGAGGAGATATACAAGAGAAGTAATGGGGACAAGGGAAGCAAAGAGCTGGGAGAAGAAAAGGAAACAAGGAGAGTAGGAGAGAGCTGGGAGAAGCAGTGGGGACAAGAAGGGGAGAGAGCCAAGAGAAGTAAAGGGGACAAGGGAAGGAGAGAGCTGTGAAAAATAGAGGAAGGGAGTCGGGGCAATAAGGGGAGGAAAGGACTGGGACAAATAGAGGAAACAAGGAGAGGTGGAGAGAGCTGGGACAAGTAGAGGAAACAAGGAGGGAAGGAGAGAGTCAGGAGAAGCAGTGGGGACAAGGAAGGGAGTAGAGAGCTGGGAGAAAAAGAAGAGACAAGGAGGTGAGGAGAGAACAGAGAGAAGCAGTGGGGACAAGGAGGGAAGGAGAGAGCTGGGAGAAGTAGAGGAAACAAGGAGGGAAGGAGAGAGTCAGGAGAAGCAGTGGGGACAAGGAAGGGAGTAGAGAGCTGGGAGAAAAAGAAGAGACAAGGAGGTGAGGAAAGAACAGAGAGAAGCAGTGAGGACAAGGAGGGAAGGAGAGAGCTGGGAGAAATAGAGGGGACAAAGGAAGGGATTAAAGAGTGGGAAGAAGCAGAGGGCACAAGGAGGGAAGGAGAGAAGAAGCATGAGCTCTCATTTTATAAGAGTTATCATGCCGAAAAACTGTCAACATTTTACCTCCACCGATTGAACATTTATCGCTATTAAATCTATTTCGGCAATGAAACAGCTGACATTATGGCACCTGCTGTATGATTGTTGAATTTGTCAAAGGTTAGGGCGATACCAGGGGGGCGATTCTGCTTTTTCTATCACTAAAGTCTGCCCCAATTGCACAGTGCTGTGTTCCATTATGAACAGGGTGCAGCCACAAAGGTCTGGATCCAGAATTCAAAATGTTAGCCTGCATCGTGCAAAGCTTTTCAGTACGGATCTGGATCCTCATGATCAAGGCTTCTGTCCCGGAAGCCTTTCTGAGGGCGGGGTGAAATATGCTAATTTTCATGGGACGGTGCGTAACATGTAAGGTGGTGTGCTGTGTTTGGAAGTCCATAGAGGTGATGGGAGTGGTCTCCTGGGGTGTGGGTCCGCAGAAAGAACGGCCCTATTTCGATAGGCCAACCATTCCCCTAATTCTAACCCTAATCCTCCCCTCTCATTACCCTAACCCTCCCTTCTCCGCAGCCTGACCCTAACCCTCCCTTTCCTGCAACCTGACCCTAACCCACCATCTCCCACAGCCTGACCCTAATTCTCCCTTCCCTGAAGCCTGACCTCAACCCTCCATCTCCCGCAGCCTGACCCTATCCCTCCCTCTCCTGCAGCCTGACCCTAACCCTCCCTTCCCCGCACCCTGGAGAGGTTACTTTCCTGCGGTAGCGACGGCGGCGGTGTTTCCAAATCAGAATGGGTGAGTATGCATACTCACCCATTCTGAAAAAAAATTTCTAAACTGGGGGGTATTCGAAAAGGAACTTTCTGATGTCCCTATTTCGGAAACTTTGTAACTGGGGACTTCAACCGGGTCTCCCGCCACGTAACTGAACTCCGGTACCAGTTTTTACTGGATCCAGCCCAATGTATCAACTGGCCATAAATCATGTGACTGAGTCAGCCAATTGCAGGAAGGTTGGTGGCCCACACTCCTGGCCCCGGACATTCCAGTAGAAGTGGAAAGTTTGTGCAAAAGTGATATAAAATCTGAAAAAAATATATAAAGCCGGGAATGCAAGAGTCCCTGTGAGCTATTGTATGTGCCTCACCCTCCTGCTAATGCACTGCAGAGACACAGCTGCAATGTATCACTATCACAATGTTTATATATATGTTGCCGCTGAAGTACTATGACTTCATTTGTGTTTTCCTGCCTTGTATAATTGCACTAATCGCTTTCCTTAGCCCCTGGTGCCTGTGTTCCAGGAGATATGACATCTCTATAGTAACTTACTTCTGCAAGTTTTCCCGTTGCGGTTCAGAGCGTAACCTCTGCGACATTTACATACGAACGAGCTGTCCGTGTTTTCACATTCGTGTTCACAGCCGTGGTTGCCCTGTGCGCAGTAATTAATCTCTGGAAAACAATAAATCAAGAAGGTGAAGACGAAGAGAACATTTCTGGTCCACAAATGAAGAAACTTATTGAAGGAAAACTGGAAACGGTTCTAATAAAGTTCATTCTTTATTTTTCCCATGCTCTGTCGGAGTTGTGCCAGCAAAATGTCTATTTCTGGGCTGAAGATGCCACAGAGGAAGCTCACTAGAGGCAGTAAAGCTGCTCAGAATTTAGAGAATATAGAAACAAGGGACTGGATTCAGAATTTCAAAGATCGGCTTCTTTTTGTGTGGCTGCATCAGAAACTCATTAATAGCGCCAGAGGGGCCCAGGGCAAAGCACACTCAGGACCCCTCCTTCATCCGTCTGGTGCATGCGCAGGTTGGTCATCGTTCTGAGTACTGAACTGTGCATGCGTCGACTGGTTAGTTGTCTATATGAACACCGCTCTGCACTAAGCACATCAAGTAAGTGTATCATTAGACTGCTGCGGCTCTGTATATGATGCCTCCGTGAGTATGGATAGTGGTTCCAGCTATCCCCTGCCGCTGGATACAGTGTCGTTTCACTATCAGCTCCCCCAGCTCAAGTTACATTTTGATGGATACATGGACATGGATGGATACAGCCCAAGATGATCAATGTTGATTACAGTGCTGGCATGTTACTAAGTGCACAAATGCAATATTTATTCATTGCAAGCAGATATTTGTGCACCTGTGCTTTTAAATGACTTGGGAATGATTATTTTTACCTAATATTTATGGTGCACAATGCATTTGTGGCACAGCGGGTGTGTTTCATCGCTTAGAAAAGCTGTCGTCCGATAGAACACTTTGCAGCAGTGAGGTGCCAACTGCCCTCAGTTTTTGGCAGTCTGTCCTTAAAACTAACCATTTCCTTCCCACAACCTAACCCTAACCCTCCACTCTCCGAAGCCTAAAGATAACCATCTCCTAACTATCCTCATTCAGCAACCTAACCCTCACGAAACCCTCCAACCTCCGCAGCCTAACCCTCCTATAATCCTTCGTCATCATGCAGCCTAACACCCCCCTCTCCCCACCAGATCCTAACCCTCCCCTCTCCAAAGCCAAAACCTAACT
>WWET01002268.1:94721-131136 GCA_011038615.1 Limnodynastes dumerilii
CTTAGCTGCGTAAATACGTGTTGCCCATACGTACGTGTGCGGATCACTGCGGTTACGTTGGCAAAAGTTAAGGCAGGGTTTGAAAAACACTTTTTATCTTGTAAAAATTCAAGGGGTGTGCCTAGGGGAGTGTATAGAAGGTACGCACGTGAAAATACGCTGCGCGAGTAAACGTACGGCAAACGTAGTTCTGGATCTAACCCATTGTGAGTAGCTCTAAGCTATGCTCAATGGGCCATATCCAGACTTAATAACGTTCCTATATACACGCAGGCCGTGTGCATATGTTTGCTTTTTTGCTATTTGTGCATGTACATGGCAGATGTATTTATGCCCGATCTATGCCCGATTTAAGTTGATCTAAGAACCTAATGACATCTGTAAAAAAGGGCGTGCCAGCACTCCGTAAGAAAGAGGTTAAGAAAAATGGGAGTGGAAATCAGCTAAAACCCGTAAGAACGAAAGGTCATGGGAGTGCACTTACCACTTAGGTGCGTCCTTTTGTAAATCTGCGCATACTTATTTCCTTCTTATGTCTGAGTCAGGGCCAATGTATTTAAGAACAGCGCTCAGCATTCATTCTTGAGGCTAGATTTACTAAGCTGTGGGAAAGCTAAAGTGGAGATGTTGCCCACTGCAACCAATCAGATTCTAGCTTTCACTTTCCTATTACATACTAGAAAATGTCAGCTAATCTGATTGGTTGCTTTGGGACAAATCTTCACTTTTCCTTTCCTGCAGCTTAGTAAATCTGGCCCCTTAGAGCGCCGATCGCTGTTTTAAGCTGTCGACCTCTGACGGTTTGCTTCCAGTGCAGGGGGAGTGTCTGCCACAGGCCTCCCTCTCCTCCAGGCCCCATAGCAGCTGCAACCCTTGCGCCCCCTACAGTTACGCGCCTGATGTCACTGCTGTATTCATAAGGTGTTTAGAAAGGAATATCAAGGCATAGCACCGTGAAAACAAAGGACATGAGAGGGCAAAGCTACACTGATGGCCCCCCTCCAAAATGTACTATATTTTACCCTTGGGAAAGTTGATACATAGAAGTTCCACATAAAGGCATAATATAATAAACTGCTGCAGTTACACAAGTCTCTGAGACTTCAGTGACTGTCCAGTATATTTAAAGTTGGCCTGTATGCAACCAATGCTGTTCCTTAAATACAGAGTAATAAATATTGCTCAGTATAACACCTGCTGCCAATCACAGTATTTTCTGACATAGACTCTTTCCAGGTCTGAGAGACACCTTAAAAGTCAACAAGGATGTAGATGGGTGGTGTATGCTGGCACAGCGATGTGTTCTGGCATGAGAACTAGCAGAGGAGTGAATTTTCTATGGATGAATCACACCTCTACATTCAGAAAGGATGGCTCGTTTCATCAGCTGATTGAATAAAAATCCTGCATTTCAAGCACCTGTTAACACAGCTTTTATTTCTGTTGTTTTACAGCTCAGGATAACTAGGATCACGGCCACAAGCTTGCATTACATTTCTTGCTACCCAGGTCAATAAATTGACATAGTAGCACACAGATCATAGGTCATGATAGGACTGTATGCAAGCAGCCTGGCAATGTTATACCTATGTCTGTTTCCGTCATCAGATTGTATATTAAATTGAGTGATTAATGGGCCACCAGATAAACGCTGACGATTATCACGATCAGATTGGGTAGATCAAGCATACTAACAGACTACCCAATCAGCTCCGTCGTAGGACGTGTATCGTCTTTTCATGGTAATCCACTGGATTAGCCGCTATGTGGGTGTCTCATCCATGTAATGCCAATGACGTTGACTTACTGAGTAAATTAGCTTGAATTTCGGCTTCTGTTTGCCTTCTTGTTTGTCGCTTCTCTATTGCCCCCGCGGTCAGCATTAGCACCGGAAGCAGGATACACACAGTCAAGAAGCCCATGTCTGAAACAGACAGAGATGATTAGGAGTCAAAATCGCAAACAAAAGAGACAACGATAATGTACCATACAGACGTATTCTTGGAAAGATCAGAACAGCAGTCATACAGGTTCAAGTGGTTCTGCATCACTGAAGCAAAGGGGGGGGGGGTTATAAAATGTTGGAAATGTACATAATGTGGACAATGTTCAGAGCTGTTTCTGGCTATTTTGGTGTACTGGGCATGAGAGCAAATTCTCCATTATTTACTTATAAATGGTTTTATATAGCACCAACAGAGTACGTAGCGCTTTACAATTTTAACAATCAGTATACACAAGACTGGATAAGAACAAACAGATTGGGTGGGTAAGAGGGTGTGAAATTAAAAAATGTCTACCCTGCACTTTCCCTGCATTACAAATTATACCTCCACAGTCACTCCCTTCCCTCCACATTACATATTATACCTCCACAGTCACACTATTCTCTCCACATTACATATTATACCTCCACAGTAACACCATTATCTCCACGTTACATATTATACCCCCACAGTTATATCATTCTCTTCACATTACATATTATACCTCCACTGTCACTCCATTCTCTCCACATTACATATTATGCCTCCACAGTCACATCACTCTCTCCACATTACATATTATACCTCCACAGTCACACCATTCTCTCCACAATACATATTATACCTCCACAGTCACACCACACTCCTCACATTACATATTATACCTCCACAGTCACACCATTCTCTCCACATTACATATTATACCTCCACAGTCACACCACTATCCCCACATTACATATTATACCTCCAAAGTCACATCACTATCCACATTACATATTATACCTCCACAGTCACTCCATTCTCTCCACATTACATGTTATACCTCTACAGTCACACCATTCTCTGCACATTACATATTATACCTCCAAAGTCACACCATTCTCTCCACATTACATATTATACCTCCAAAGTCACACCATTCTCTCCACATTACATATTTTATACCTCCACAGTCACATCACTCTCCACATTACATATTATACCTCCACAGTCACTCCATTCTCTCCACATTACATGTTATACCTCTACAGTCACACCATTCTCTCCACATTACATATTATACCTCCAAAGTCACACCATTCTCTCCACATTACATATTATACCTCCACAGTCACACCACTATCTCCACATTACATATTATACCTCCACAGTCACATCACTCTCTACATTACATATTATACCTCCACAGTCATACCACTATCCCCACATTACATATTATACCTCCACAGTCACACCATTCTCTCCACATTACATATTATACCTCCACAGTCACTCCATTCTCTCAACATTACATAATATACCTCCACAGTCACACCATTCTCTCAACATTACATCTTATACCCCCACAGTCACACCATTCTCTCCACATTACATATTATACCTCCACAGTCACACCATTATCCCCACATTACATATTATACCTCCACAGTCACACCATTCTCCCCACATTACATATTATACCTCCACAGTCACATTCTCTCCACATTACATGTTATACCGCCACAGTCACGCCATTCTCTCCACATTACATATTATACCTCCACAGTAACACCATTATCTCCACGTTACATATTATACCTCCACAGTCACTCCATTCTCTTCACATTACATATTATACCCCCACAGTTATATCATTCTCTTCACATTACATATTATACCTGCACAGTCACTCCATTCTCTCCACATTATATATTATACCTCCACAGTCACTCCATTCTCTCCACATTATATATTGTACCTCCACAGTCACTCCATTCTCTTCACATTACATATTATACCTCCACAGTCACTCCATTCTCTTCACATTACATATTATACCTCCACAGTCACACTATTCTCTCCACATTACATATTATACCTCCACAGTCACACTATTCTCTCCACATTAAATATTATATCTCCACAGTAACATCACTCGCCCAACAATGCATATTATACCCCCACAGCCACACCACTCTCTCCACATAATATATTATGAAATTCCCCTCATTCTTATGGACCTTTACTAACTTCTGCATCCATTGTGCTATCTTCACTCTCCATGTATTTCTTTGTGAGCTTTGTCAGCTAAAGTACATGCAGTCTTTGCAAACCCAGCCCATACTACCCTACTTAAATGCCTCCCTCCACTAATTTTCTGCTTCTTTCATGCCCCTTCTTATGGATCTCATTAGGCACAGAGTTGAACTCCATGCTTAACGGGTTTCATCTGGATTGTGAATGCGCAATACGCAAATATATTTAGGTATGTTATTAAATGTGAATTCGGTCCACTGTTTATAAATACATTATAAATACATTGCCAGCAGCTGAGATTAGAGCTGTCCTCTGCCAGCATAGTGCTGAGCGCTGTCTAAGTTGTCAGCCTCTTGGGTGAAGGGTGGGCAGTTGCCACGGGTCCCCCTCTCCTCCGTGTCCTGTAGCAACTGCACCCCTTTCTCTATTGGTATTAACGCCACTAGATATAGTTATGTTCGAACATTCTACTTACATTTTATAATAGAATTTATATTTCTCTTTACTCACTATTTTTCTTACGTTTTTAAATATTTTGCACTTTTTGTTGCTAAACTATGTCAATTTTAATATGAAATTTTTGTATGCTTTTAAATGACATAGAAAGTGAGTTAATCATTTAGACTGACCTACTTTCTTCTCCTAGGTCTTGAAGTGTCTACATCCCCCACTTATTCCTGTGTCTCCAACTCTCATTCTCTTTCATGCTCTTCTGTGTCTCCTCAACTCCCATACCCTCTGCTCCTGTGTCCCAAACCTCATTCGTTCACGTCCCCTCCGTGTCTCTTCAACCCCCATACAACTACTTATATAACTTTTATTTAAAAAATAAGTGCAAAACTTATCAAGTAAATATAAAAAAACCTTTTCAAAATTAAACCTGAAGCAAATTAATGTTTTTTTTGTACTGACTCACAACTCATTTTAAATTACAGGCTGTTAGAAAGCAACACTTCTCCATGTCGGGCTCTGCCACAAGTAAGTGTCGCTGCAGCAGTGCAGTGGCTGAGCAGTGGCTTGTGAACTATACCTCCTGACCCACAAGCTCTAAGCTTATTGTCTTTGGCTGCAAATCTTACTTGTACTGTTCATCCTATCTGCTGTTAGCAACATTGGGGCAGATCCTGAACTACGCATTTCTGCGAATTTACGTGTGGCGGACACGTAAATTCGCAGATTTGTACGCACTGCGCATGCGCACCGCAGAAAATACGCACATTCGCGTAGCGTATTTTCAAACGTATGGAGAATTCACGTATTGCTAACGTAAATACTTACGTGTGGGCGTGCCAAATTTACGTTAGTGACCAATACGTGCGTTTTACGTGAAGTAGGCGGGGGGTGGTATTTAAAGTGTACAGTATGGGCGTGCTAAGCTGCGTACGTTCGCGTAGTCTGTACGCCCGTCAGCGTATGTATGCTGTTACGTTAGGAAAAGTTAAGGTAGGGTTTGGGTCGCGTAATTTGACAAAATACGTCCGTGCAAGGGGTGTGCCGTGGGGAGTGTATTGACCTTACGTGTACGAAAATACGCACCGCTAACCGTGCAGGGGGTGTGTTAAGGTTAGCGTAGCGAATTTACGTACGCGAAAATTCGCTACGCGAACAAACGTACAGCAAACGTTGTTCAGGATCTACCCCATTGACTGAGCAATAAGTAAGCACAGACACTGCAGGGGATTGCCTGAGTGGTGGCTTGTTTGTAAAGTAGGTATAGTACACAAGCCACCACTCAGCCACTCCAATACAGTGGTGATATCAGGTGCTCAGACTGGGCCGTATTCAGAGATCCGTGTCCCGATCGGTCCGCAAATATACGCACGGACGGAGCAAGGAACACCCACCAAAACCCCAGTCACTCCCCTTTCTAATCCGTGCTCTCGTAGATTTACACCTCCATAGACCACCTGTAACTTTCCGTTTTCATTCCCATGTGTATATGTCCACCGCACGTGGGTATCATGATAATCGCGCCCACTTTCCTTCATTTAAAAGTCCCCCCTGCCCATTTTTATTTAAATTCGTCCGTGCGTATTTTTGCGTCGCATATCCGGATGTATGTATCCACGTGCGATTCAAAGGTCCATCCGTAAGGCACTTCCGCGCGTATCGTCAACGTCAATTGCGTAAAGTTACTACGCATGCGCAGTTAAAACGTACCTAAAAATACGCACGGACTCGCAGTGAAAACGGATCTCTGTCTTTTGAGAGTGTGCAGAAGATAAGAAGATGGGAACTGGAGATATCCATGTGTACAAATGATCACCACATGGGTAAGTAGAAGTAAATACTCCTCCTATGACCATCCTGGCTCCTATGTTGGTACATTTTTTAGGTTTCAATAAATTGAGCTTAAAGAACAAACACAAAACAGTCAGTCTATTATGACAGAAATAGGAGAAAACACAAAGCTACTGTATAACGTTTAGGACAGGACAGAATATTCAGATGTACAGCTGCAATAGCCATTTCATCTTAAAGGCTTTAACAGGTCTCTACACATAAATTCACGAGTCCTTTGGTGGGCAAATAAGTCAAATGTAAAATTCTTACAAAGATCCTGTATTTTAAACCTTTGTTTATATACATTTACACTTAAAATGACTTGCGGATACCATTCCAACCTTTGAAGAATTTAACATATATTTTTTTCTTGGAACAAGTTTAAGGGAAGACATTTTCAAACCACAGACAACATAGAGAGATCAACATTTGTCCGTTTTAATGACCCTATTAAAACAGTTCTTTTCAACTTGGACGTTGTCCTGCATTTCTTGGCCTGATCAGTAACATAACTCCATAATAAATTTGCAAGGAGGGGAAACATACAAACCGTGCTCTCGTTTTTATGTCTAATACTATTAGGCTGAAGTCGTGCACACACACACACACACATTCTATATGCTGGTTACGAGAATAAGATTTAATGCGCAATCTAACAGTTTACACTGAAGACTGTTAATGCCAGGTCGTTAGACCGATGCTGTGTTTATATGGTAAAACTGGCAGGAGACTGCATTCAGCAGCTGGTCTTTGCATTAGTAACTGGCACTGGGAACAAGTCTCTTTCTTTCCTTCACTCTTTTCATAATTCAAAAATTTGATTTACATATGTCCATTTATATCAATGTGTACTAGACAAGTTAGCACCCTCGCTACCTGAGGGGCCTGCATTCAGTCTGGGTAATTAGCGGTTGTCTCTAAATACATGTTAGAATTTACAGCTTCCTTTGGACAGGGGAGATCACAGTCACCCGTTAGTTGCATTATGGTTGGTTAATAAGGATAGGTGACTCATGGCTATACTGAAACAGAAGATCGTCTATACAGAACTTCATACATGATGGATGGCTAGTTAAAAATATTATTTACAAAAGGATGTCTCATTGCAAACGGTTTCTTTGTACGTGTCAAATGAAAGATATATTGATGCTGTAATGTCATTTTCATAGTGGAAACATACGGTCATAAGATTCACAATTGCCTCTTTATAGCTTGTATGCACATTAAGAGTTGTAGATGGACGTGTTGGTCTTTAGAGTAAACCTGACTGTTATTCAAGACCCCATTCTACTCTTCTCGGATTGCCCAATGGTCATGCATGTCCACTGTAATGCAACTGAATGCCTAAACTGGGGTCCATGCATGCTTGATAACCTGGGCATTGATGACTGATCCACACAACAATTCCTGTTCTGCCCGCTTCCCCAGCTGGTACCATGATGGTTACTGTCGGCAGTCCGCATTTTAGAAAGCAGCAGACATAAAACTCCCAGGGTTGCAAAGAGTGATCTGCCGAAATGTAAGTGTTTAACCTAACCCTATCCTTAACCCTTCCCTAACCCTCCCTTTCCCATAGTCTAACTTTAACCTTCCGCTTCTTCAGCCCTTATCCTAACGCTCCATGCCCTGCAGCCTAACCATAACCCTCCATGCCCTCAGCCTAACCCTCCATGCCCATCAGCCTAACCCTCCATGCCCCTCAGCCTTACCCTAACCTTCCCCTTAAGCCCTAGCCCTAACCTTTTATCCGCTGCAGCCTAACTCTAATCTACCTGACACAACGGCTGCAGCCTCTCACTATTGGGAATGGGGAAACAGGTTCTGGATTGGCAATAGCAATTTTCTATTTTTAGTCTATTTCGAACATTGATACAGCTGCCATTCAGCTTTTGGCTTGGGGCAGTGACTCACCTGGATTTTATCCCCTTATAATAATCCTCCAGGCTGTGTCTCTCCTCCCCTTATATGGCTAGACTTTGCCAGCCCTCCCTGTTGATATCAGCAGCTTATCAGTAAGTGTTACACTTTCCTTTTATAGTCAAATAACACTTGTACTGTCAACAGCTGGTGACAAGAGCTTAGGTAAAATAAATAGATTGTTCGTTATATTACCTAATGTTATTTGGGACCTAAAGGCAACTATGGAGAGCATTAAATGGCACAATCAAGCAGACATTTTTCTATTTCCATATAATTACGGTAATACTTGTGGCACCAGAAATAATAGTGAAAAATCTGCGCTGTAGGTGTAACCTGAGATGCAGGAACATTCTCCTGTGCTGGAAGCTTTAGGGAATATCTGCTGAGGGATTGTGGCTGAATCTGCCAGTAATGATATACAGTATCAGCATCTCCCTAATGCAGACATAGTACATCCCATACTCGGGGGACAGCAAAATGTAGCAAATGTGCACCTCGGCAAAACCATTTTGAACTTCGGGGGTGGGATTTAAACTGTGCATAAATGAATACATTTAAGAGCTAAATCAAAATGACAATTAATAAACACAATTAAAATTAGCGTTACCATTGTGTGATATATAGCACTTGTATATATGTATCAATTCTAAATTGTAAGCTTGCGAGCAGGGCCCTCTTACCCACCCAGTCTTGTTATAATAATTTATAAAATTGTAAAGTGCTATGTAATCCGATGGCGCTATATAAAAACCTGTTAATCAATAAATTATTCCAGACATTAAGGGCCCAATCCAGAGGTAACTGCAAATCTGGATGCATCTAAAATAGTAGCACAGATTACGTGTGATCCAAAAACGCGCACAGCGGTATCCTTTAGAGTGCAGCCAATTATGGCATATAGCGTACGAGCCCACAGCAGCAAGGGCCAAAGCAGCAACGTGGCCTAATACGTTGCACAAAAAAAAGTGCTGTGCAGTGTATTGTAAACTGTAAAATGTTAGAACAGTGTGAACACTTCAGTTGTAATAAAAATGCACCAAAACCATCAGAAAATAATTTTTATAAAAATGTAAAAATATAAAAATATATTATTTTCACTTGCTGCAGAAATGAACTGACACGTGCACAATGCATCAGCAGCGATAGCAGACACTTGGTAATGCTTTTGAAGTGTCCTGACGGAAGGGTATGAAAGAGGATGCGGAACGTCAGCCTCCTGGACTGAGACAGGACTTGTGACAGGTGCAAATGTTCCGTTTTATCATGTAAACAGCCCTTGTATACGTCTGTGCCCGGGGGAATCCCCGCTCCGATGGGCTACCTATAGAAATAGAGACAGACGAATGTTCCCTTTTGGCTGTCTCTATTTAGGCAGCCATTTTAGATTTTTTTTTAATGAACGGGTGTGTGTGCCGATCAGAACCCGCTGCAGACAGCTCCAGAGAGGTGATTAACCTCTCTGGGGACTTTTAATGTTAGAGGGGGTTAGGGTTAGGCTTTTAAGAAGGGAGTATTAGGGTCATAGAAGGGGAGGGGGGTCTTAGGGTTAGGCTAGAGAGAAGGGAGTATTAGGGTCAGGCTGCGGGGAAGGGAGGGTTAGAGTCAGGCTGCAGGGAAGGGAAGGTTAGGGTCAGAATTAGGGGAAGGGTTGGGGTAGTTTATAGACTTATCTATCAGAGCACTATGTTCAGTGCTCCGGGGATTGATTGCTATTCCTAATCAAGGCATAAGCAATCGATATCACAGCCAGTTCGAAACTGTCTGCGAGAAAACGGCGTCTGATCTGCATCCCATGCATTTGTTGGGGAACGCCCTTACTGTATATTGAATACGTCCCTCCACCCCTTTGCTTGAGTTGCGCTCTAATCTGAACAGGACGTGACCGCGTGCTTCTCAGTTCGGAGCATGCGCAGTAGAAAATCACGCAGAGAAGCATCACATCAGCTGGCGTACACTCACCCCCGGATGGGGCCTTAAATGCCCAGGGGCCAGATTTACTAAGCTGAGGGAAAAGAAAAGGGGAGATGTTGCCCATAGCAACCAATCAGATTCTATCTGACATTTTCCAGTATGTAATTGAAACATGAGAGCTAAAATCTGGCCCCAGGAGTGACTTTCAGTAGGCTGCAGGGTTTGAGTTACCATCTGGGATTGCTGATTTGATTGTAACTAATCAAAATACATGGGAAAACAATACAGTGACAATACAGTGTTTATTTATGTTAGTATGTGGAATCTTGTAATCCATTGCTGCCTATATCTTATACATAACACAGAGCTATGAAGCAAAGTGACATCAAATCTTTCCTAATACCGACGGCATTCATCTTAATTGCACAGCTGCAGAGGACAATGAATATTAGGTCATCTATAGGATGAGATGGAGGGTGGAAGAACACACTCTTCTGAGAGGAGTTTGGCCTCTTTAGTGCTCATACTGATCCAGAGTTTGGTGCACCTGGACAAACCATGTTACAATGTGAGGGGTGCACAGTATTTTTTCTTGTTTGCATGCTAGAAAAATGTCTAGTTCTTGCTTATTACATAAAAAAAACAGACTGATTTCATTTTAAACTTTAATTTAAAACTGAGTTCGGAATCTCTATATCTCAACTCTAATTCTGTTTGCAGTGTTTAAATTTGTCTCCCCCTTCAGTTCAACATGGTTTTGCCCAAGTATTTTCTCCCAATTTTGCTGCACGATTTTGCTGAATAAATGGGAAGAGCTATTTTATGCTGTACATGATTTCCCCATTGTATTCACAGGATATTAATGAATGTAATCCTTTATTCTGTATGTTCATTTTTTTTAACCACACTGAACCTTAGACTCTATCCCTCAATTTATTTTAAGATATAGGACATTTATCCAATATGCTTAAATTGTTCTATTGTTTCTACCTCTACCATCTCTTATGGCAAGCTATAAACCTACCAATACCATTTTAAAAACACGCCCTCAGGTTCTAATACATCTCTTTGTTAGAAGAATGCCCCCTCCCGTGTCGGTGGGAGTTGCCGCTGCGAATGCTAATTTTCGTCTGTCTCTATTTTGAAAAGGCAGCCATTTTCAACGTTTATTTTTAGAATTACCTATTCATTTTTCGGAAGCTGTCGTCGCATCTGAAGCGGTAACAGTCTTCAGGGACTTTTAGGGTTAGGTTCTGAGGAAGGGGGAGTTATAAGGAGGGGAGTCTTAGGGTTAGGCAATGGGGAGGGGAGTCTTAGGCTTAGGCTGCGGGGAAGGGAGGGTTAGGGTCAGGTTGCTTAGACGGGAGATTAGGGTTATGGTCATGGAAGGGTTAGGGTAATAGAAGGGGATGGTTATGGCTAGCCTGCGGAAAAGGAAGTCTTAGGGTTAGGCTATGGAAAGGGGAGTCTAAGGGGTAGGCTACGGGCAAGAGAGTCTCACAGTTAGGCTACAGGGAGGGGAGTCTTAAGGTTTAGATGGCGGGGAGGGAAGTCTTAGGGTCAGGCTGTGGGGAAGGGAGTCTTAGGGTCAGGCTGCATGAAAGGGTTAGGGTAATGGAAAGGGAGGGTTATGGTTATGGAAGGGGAGGGTTAGGGTAAGGATTAGGGAAATAGCTGTGGTAAAATGTACTTAATAACAGTTTTTAGAATTATATAATTTATTTTTCTGGGTTATCTGACATAAGTTTCTTTAGAATGCAATAAATCGTTGAATATAATATCACACTTATTGCAACTGTATACTACTGTTTGCAGTTAAATTTCTACCTAATCACTACATTTTATTCACTTGATCTTCACTTTCACCAGAAGAAGAGTAATGCTGCAAAATAGGAGTCAGAAGAATGGACCAATCAGAACCACAGTAAATATTATAACTTCTGATTGGTCCTCTACAGTTCTAATCCTCCTTTACAGTCATTGCTTAGTTGTGAATTTGACTGTTTTTCATTAATTGAGACATTAAAATGGATTAATCCAACAAAACCAAGGCCAATGTCTCCCCCCTGTTCTTCTTCTATCTCCCCACAAGTATCCAGTGTGGGGAATTATTTATAAGTGGCGCCAGGTGACTCCATTTGTTTGACAAAGTATATATGAGGATCTCATGGGCATTGCTCTGGGCATCATTGATTCTCTTTATATCTCCGCCTAGACCAGGGGGTGAGGATGGTCAAGGTGAAAGGGTGGCTCTGTCTGATTGATTTAAACTAAAGTATCAGCTCTGACAAAGAATGACCGGTCCAACTGCAACACGTATCTGTGTGTGCTGGATTGGCAGGGTGGCTAGTCAGGTGCTAGCACTTCCATTGTCCCCCTCTGCAGTGACTGGTCCTGGATTGGCTTCTGAAGTCTCCGGTAACAGGCCTATGCCAGTAATATAGCTATTACTGGCTGCGGGCTCCATTAAAAGGATTAACCTTACCTCTGCCCAGGAATGCATTGCGTGACGTCATGACATCACAATATCACGCCAGTGCCCCGCCCCCTTGCCTTGCCACTGGCTACAACCATTGCAGTGTTACTGGGCCCAATCTAGAGGTGTGCGTGTGCCAGCTGGCGTGACGTGAATTTTTTACTGCACATGCTCAGAAACTAAGCGCTAGCACAGGCCTGGCCAACCTGTGGCTCTCCAGGTGCTGTGAAACTACGACTTCCAGCATGCTTTAACTGCACAGGCATAGCAGACGCCCGACAAAGTATGCTGGGACTCGTAGTTTCACAACACCTGGAGAGCCACAGGTTGCCCAGGCCTGCACTAGCAAATGGCAACTATTCAAACCCTATTATAATTGGCGGTGCATTGCTTTCATTCTGAAGGGTGTTTATGGGTGGAGACACGTAGTCGGTGAGTCTGAAGGTCATGCCCAATCAATTGCACCCAATCCACATCTGAACGCGGCATACCTTATGCTGGAGATACGCATTTACTAGAGGTCATGTCTACGTGCACGATGTATCGTCACGGCATACAAAAATCTGAGTTTTTCCAGTTACATCACATTTGCAAATAAAATTAAAAGTAATAATCAAATTATATGTAAAACATAATTCACCTAAACATAATAGGACATCATTTATTTTTGTTAAATAAAATTTACATTTTTTCATTTGTTAAATTTTTTCTATTAAATTCACAACACGTAAGGAACATGTAAGGATACCAATGATTGTCGCACCTATATTTTCAATATAAAATAGCAAACATAAGTCTTCCTAGGACTCTATACAAAAACTATTGGTATATGTGAACAGCAAAGCAGACGTATTTATATTGGCAGCATACAAGCATTAGTAACCTCATCCAGAGATCAGTGTATCTTTGAGATGTGAAGGCCTATGGATAGGGTGTAATTGCTTTGAGAATACAATGTCAGGTATTTGCAGCATTTCACTATGTGTGCACATCTGGGTCAGGGTTCTTGTATCCCAATGAATGCAGTGACAGTCCTATCTGAGAAGCTGTGGTTAAATGATGCTTGCACAGCGTCTTTCTTCCAACCAGTGATCACAGCATCTGAGAGTAATGGAAAGATTTTATTCCTGTAGGCGGATTCAGGTGGATAAGAGCCAAAGCTTTTCCCATCCTTCTCCAACACACTCCCATCAGCCAAGAGTACAGCTCAGACTCTCACAGCAGCTTGCAGATATTGGAAGCCTCTCTCAGAGGTCCGGTCCCCATCCCAAGCCAGGGGGGGGTCAGAACCAGAATTAAGGACACAACATGAATAACATTATGTTTGATGCACAGTAAAGTGGGGGTTAATCACGTTTTTTTTCTCTCTACCAAAAGTAAACGTGAGAAAAACTTAGTTTTGGATTAGAATTGTTTGGTGAGTTTAAAACCACCTGAAACTGATTATTTACCTGTATAAACCCATTTACAGTATGAAAACGTCACAGCCTATACCAAGCCTGTCCTGCAGAGTTTATAAGAATGTATAGAGATCTTCATGTCACAGCCTGCTCCAGCCACAATAGCTGTGCAACAGGTTGCAGAAACTTCAATAAAAGTACCATGCATGTAAATTCTGTCTTCCACTGCAAATGATTTCCCTAGAATTCCATAAAATATATTGACTTTAGCTTTATAATTGCATCTCTCACATAAGAGATCTACATGTAAAGGCTCCAGCAACTGAAAAATAATGAAATCCCTGTAATAATATATTGTGCTATACAGAGCAGTCTAATCAAGAACAATTTGAAATCAGTTTGCAGCTCACAAGTCATCCAAAGACTAAAACTCTCTCTATATACAGTACATGACATTGACACACTAAGTACTATACTGCGTACCCCTACACAATACACACTTGTGTACAAACACGACTTCGTTGTCTGCAGATACTGAAGCTAGGTGCGCAAAGGTTCCCAGGCGCACAGTAAAGCGCAAAGATACCAAGGCGCACAGTAAAGCGCAAAGATTCCAAGGCGCACAGTAAAGCGCAAAGATTCCAAGGCGCACAGTAATGCGCAAAGATTCCAAGGCGCACTGTAAAGCGCACCAGAGCCAGAGGTCCCACAACGCGTGCCAACATCCAAACGCCCTTACCTGCACCACTGGGCATCTAATCAAGACGGCTTCCTTACCTGGGCATGAGGGTGAACTTTACAAGGGTTTCGGAGCAGAAGCAGATACAAAACTCTCTATTTCCAGTGTCCAAAAGAAGAAGAGAGATTGCCCCCCCTTGGGAAAGTCCAATGCATGGGAAGACCCGCCCCTCCTCTCCATCAGGGCCAGTAACCGGGCATACAGCACAGCGTGCAGGGCATGCCAAGGCTGCTGAGGTGGGATACATAAAGGGGCTGGCTCAGTGAGGAGTGTGTTATTCTAATGTAGCTCCGGTCATGTGGAGAGTGAGTCTGGCTGATTCACTAAACCGGCTGCGAAATGGAAACGAGCAGTAAGAAATACTACATGGCTGTGTGCATTAATATATGTGCATAGCACTGGTAGCATACAGCAATAGGCAAACGATGACATTCCAGCACTAGATTGCAAAAATGTGATGTGCAGGAACCAGGTGACATTGTGAAAGCAGCTACAGCGGTGACCAGCTTTATACACCATTCAAAGTGCAGCACACTGCACTTACACCCTTTTTTTTTAGATGCAGGTGTAGACCTCAGCAATCCCATGTTAGTCAGCAAGGGGGGAAATTTGACTCTGTGAAAGCAGAATTAGAATTATAGGTGACATTTTCCAGCTCAACTCTGATTTTCAAATTAAACATAAAGCTATGCAGTTTTTGAGTTTAATGTGCAAAAGTAAATTATTTTCTCTGCATGCAAAATAATTCAAATCAATGAGCACTCTTTGCACTCCGAAATGGTTTAGCTGAGCAACTTACACTTGTTTTGCCCTTACTCCCAAGCTTTGGATCAGCCCCTATTATCTTTTATTCTGGCAAAAAGAGTTAAGCAATAGACAGGTATTCTGTACAGTATAATACCAACAGCCATCTTGTTACAAGCTATAACACATCAAGGGCCAGATTTACTATGCTGCAGGTTTGGAAAAGTGGAGATGTTGCCTATAGCAACCAATCAGACTCTAGCTTTCACTTTCTTTTTACATACTAAAAAATTTTGGAGACTTTAAGGGGTGTCTCCTAGGTAAGTTGGCTCTCAATTTATAAACATATATATGGGACCCAATACTGGGACTCTCATTGTTAGAGTTAGGACCACCATATACAGAAAGGCCTTGACGGTGGCTGGTGGCTTATCTCATATTTTTACAAATATGCGTAACGAACATTTCTGTGTTTTATTTTACAGATAGAACAGTATAGTTTGTTACTGGTTTATGGCAGAGTGCTGGGGCAATTTTTCCCTTTGTTTCTGTGGCTAGCAGGTTAACCCCCTGCCTTTCATGCACCTGTTTAACATTTACTTAATAAATTGATTGAGCAGCTTCCATTCTGGTTTTACATACTAAAAAATGTCAGCGAAAATCTGATTGGTTGCAATGGGCAAGATCTCCACTTTTCCAAACCCGCAGCTTACTGAATCTGGCCTTTGATCTCATTTCAGGAACGATCTGGTGGTTGCAAGCAATGGAACATAAAGAAACGTTCTGTCTTGTGCCACCTGTTGCTGCTTTTCACTGAGATACAGCATTGTTGCCGACTCCCAGAATGTCCGGGAGAATCCCGAAATGTGGGTAGTTCTCCTGGGAGAGCCGGCAAATCTCCCACAAGGGACTTGAGGCTTGTGGTTTCCATTAAACCGCCTCAAGTCCTGCCCCCCTGCCTGGGAACACTACAGGGTTGCCGACTCGCCCGTAATATCCGGGAGACTCCCAAAATTTGGACAGGTCTCCCGGTATCTCGCATGCCCCACCAGCCATGAATTATTACCGTAATCCCTAGCGTTACTAGGGATGTGCGGAGCTTGATGATGTCATCCAGCCCCGTCCATCCCCTGAAAAGCTAGAGATAACAGGAGTGATTGACAGGGGTGGGGCTTAACGACGCAATTTGCATAAATCGCTTCATTAAGCCCTGCCCCCTTGCAGAAATCCATGGCTTCCCTCCGGGTTCTCCCGGAGGGAAGAGTCTTGCTAGGGACGGGGAGATGACGCAAATTGAGTCAACAAGCCCCAACCCCATCCCTATGAAAACCCGAAACAGGTAATTGATAGTCAAGGGGTGGGGCTTAATGACGGAATTTGCAAAAATTGCGCCATTAAGTCCCGCCCCCTGCATGCATCTATGGCTTCCCTGCGGATCTCCCAGAGAGAAGCTTTTAAAAGTCGGCAACCCTGAGATACAGCATCAATTCTTCATCTAGGATTAGGCATGTTTGCCAACTCTCCTAGTTTGTTTTTGAGACTCTTGAATTGCATATAGTGCTACCAGAGCAAGCAAATGGCCTATATTTGGCCACAGTGTAAATCGTCATTAAGCCTTGCTGATCAAGTTTAATGCATATTGTGGCCCTTCTCTATGCTTTACAATGTTGAGATCCATAACATTGCTCAGTGGCGTGGTGCTTGATGTGGTGAAACACATAATCAGGCTCCTGGGGATTGGCAAGTATAGTATTAGGATGTAAGACAAATTGAACACTATCCTCTATACTTCGCTGTGCATATCTGTGTTCCTTCAGTATATGGAACATTTTGCATTGAAAATGTTCCTGGGTTTTGGCTGTGGTTTTTCTTTTAAACTATTACTGTTTGTTTCAGATCCTTGTGTCAGTAATGAAGTGGAGGAATGTGGTGTACGGCCATGTACTAAGCACAGGCTTTCTGGAGAGTCACTTACAATGTTCAGGTATTTGTGTCTTTTCTATGAGTCTTAAGAAAAACTCACCTCCAAAATATTTATTTGAAACTAAATCCCAATCTCCGGACTTCCTGGTGAGCTGGTTGTCCAACATGTGTCCCATGACATCTTATCATTGTGAATCACAAAATTGCATTAAATAGAACAATTAAGAAAAAGAAAAATAGCTTCTCACTAAGCACCCCATTGGCTATAACATACTAAGTGGCATTTACAAAATCGCATTACACTATTGGATTTTGTGGATCATATGATAGAGTAGTGGGAGATATGCTTGATGATGGTATAAGCAGTATCATGCCTTCCAGTCTGTCAACTGGACCTCTATCTCCCTAAGCAGAGATTAAGATGATCGGATGGCAGTAGTGGTGTCACAACACACTTGGGCTGGCCATACACTATGCAGATTATCGATCCCAGCAGCAGACAGTGGCCCAATAAAACGGGATGTTTTTTCCCCCTAGGGAAAGGTTCTGATAGCAGTCCCACTTACCTCTCCTGCGGGGACTGATAATTCTTGCAGGAGAGGGAGGTGCTGCTGAGATTGACAGGAGACCCTTGCAGCTGATTAGCTGCACAGGCCTCCTGTCAGTCTCTGCACTGCTTGGCTGTTCCTCTTGTCAATCTCAGCAGTAGACCCATGCAGATAGCCTATTGGCTGGCTGCAAAATAAATATAGTCATTCATTTTAAAAAGCTCACTGTACAGTAGTGTGTAGCCAGTCCACCTGCTGGCTGGAGTATTCAGTCTGACTCCAATATTACTTGCTAGTAAAGCAGTAATATAGTAATGAAACTTCTGCAGAGTTATGATAATGCAGTCAGATAGAGTAACTTCACCAAGGAGGCGGAGGTGAAATCATCAGCTTGGCTCCAATATATTTAATGCATGTAATAAGATAAAATTATTGGACCCAAGTGTTTTTTCTTGTTTTATCGCTGTTAGAAAAAAATACGTACCAATAACGATTTTCGCCCAATAATTGGAAGATCAGACCAATAATCACTCAAGTATATGGTCAGCTTTATTGCTACATTTACTGTGTATAGATATCTCCCGAAACTGACATCGTAGATGAAACATGCTGAGAGATCAAATCTGCAGATCAACATATCAAATCATGTGTAACAGATCATCTGCCTTGTCCACACACTGACAGATAATTGTTCAGAGCTTGTCTGTTGATCTTGATTTTCCATATTATCTTTTGCATGTCCAGCTTAAACTATGTTTACCTGTTCAGACAAGATCTTCTGTGATGCTACCTTTGAATTTGAGAGTTTTTTTCATTTATGTTTTATTTCCCATCCTTCTATAACAAGGTTGCCGACATTTAATTTCTTCCCCCCGGGAGATCTCAGAGGGAAGAGATAGATGTCAGTATGAGGGTAGAGCTTGATATCAACATTTATGCAAATCACATCCTTTATCCCCGCCCCTGCTTATCAAAGCTTCAATTCATGCATTTACTAGGGATGGGGTGGGCTTAATTATGCAAATTTCATTATCAAGCCCGCCTGTCCTTACTAACAGAGGGAAGAGATAGATGTCAGTATGGGGGTAGAGCTTAATATCAACATTTATGCAAATCACATCCTTTATCCCTGCCCCTGCTTATCAAAGCTTCAATTCATGCATTTAATAGGGATGGGGTGGGCTTAATTATGCAAATTTCATTATCAAGCCCGTCTGTCCTTACTAACACTGCTAGCAATGGGACTGCGAGAGATTTGCCGGGATACTGACAGAAAGGCCTGAATTTCGGGAGTCTCTTGTAAGAGTCGGTAACTATGATCTATAATGATACTGTAATTGGCAGCTTTCTCATCACAATACAATAAACAACATAAGCTGAATAAAATTGTATATAATAGGGATGACAAATACACAAATGATTTTGGGAAACTACATAAAATGGTTATATAACGCTGGCAGGAAGGGACGGTGTGTAATACTGTTACATATTTCTTGGGGAAGCAAAATATGTTTCGGCAATTTGTCAAAGGCCTTTAAAATTCCTGGCTTTACTTCTTTCTAGGCAGAATGAATGAGAGAGGGAAGGTAGGAGCCAACAGAGCACTATAGAGAGAGCCGGTAGGCAGGTATGTAGCATGTAAACATGAACCTAGACTGCATGGAATTAGGGCTTGTCCCACTAAGCATCGCTAGGTGGGGCCTAATATAACGACCACATATGTAGATGGGTGATACTTAACAGTGGATTATCTCCGCAATCCCTTGGCCAAGCTCCACCCCCAACTGCAAGTTAACGCTCTATACGGAACTCTACACAGAACCTCAAGAATAGGATGTTTTAGAAAGTTATTAAGTTGCAAAATGAAACACAGCAGTTTCATTGCTACACAAGACCGGGTTAAGGCTTGCGGGGTTCCAGGCAACTACATTGTGAGGGGGCCCTACAAATACAATGAAAAGAACGTTAGAGCAATTTTTATACAAACAGTATAAGTTTAAATAAAATGTAGTTCAAATCTATAATAGGTGTGCACTGATTGGAAAATATAGGTGTGCAATTTTACTCTGATGGTATGAATCATTGAACAGTTGTTTTAGGTTTAAAACATTCTATTTGATACTTATATAAATACATAATGACTGTGTATGTATGTATATATATATATATATATATATATAAATATATATATTAATGTATTACTTATAAAGAATAAAATCTTTAAGCAATATAAATTAATTCATTTTTCATCATTAATGTATTCCTTATTAAGAATAAAATCTTTAAGCATGAATTTTTGTTTTGCATAAAATAAAACCTCTTAAAATGAATACCATTGGACCAGATACTGACCTTTCTGTACATGGGTCTGGCAGTCCGCATGGAAGAGGTGAGCGAATCGCCTCTTTTGGCAGCACTTATGTACGACCAGTGATCTGCACAGAACACTTAAACCCAGCCCAGACTGTAAAATTTAAATGCTCCCTCTGCCCCCTTACATAGTTTGGATGAGCCGTTTCATCAGACGGATCCCCATATTTTCACATTTGGCGCACGCAGATTATGAAAGTTGGGTTTCGGGCAGTATTCCGAATTTGGCCCATTATTTAAAAAAATGCCTGAGAAAAAAGTGCGACAATACGCTGCTATTCAGTCTTAGAAAAAATATATGTGAGTATAGTGTAGTGTATATAGAGTATGTTTTAAAACATTTTCTATTCTTTAATTGAACACTTTAATATTTGTATGTTGTGTAGGGCTGTGTTATAAGTAAGACTAGGGGCATTCCATGAATAATAATAATCTCCGTCTTACACTTACACCAGCCCTGATCTCATGCAAAATGCTAAAATTTCAGGAGGAAATGCAGGGAATCCGGGCTGTTATTGCACTTCAGGAGCTCTAAACGGCCCCTTTCTCATTTTAATACAGTAGAACACCCTGTTTCACTAGCACAGAGCACATGGAAGCCAACACAGGCAGATACGCTGCTAATAAATACTGCACTTACACCTAAATAATAAGTAAAGAGAAAGCTCTGGATCAGGTCCAGAACTAAAATACTACATAGCTTTGGGCCGTATTCAGAGATCCGTCTTGCGATCGGGCCACATATATATGCACCTACGGAGCAAGGCGGAGCAAGTTACAACCACCAAAATACCAGTCACTCCCCTTGCTTTCTCCGCGCGGACGTAGACTTAGACCTGCATTGACTTGCCCTAACTAGCCGCACTCACTACCAACCTTATGTGTCTTAGGTGCGTTTATTTGCGTCCCTATAACTAAGCGCGCCCACTTTCCTTCATCTAAATGCCTCCCCCTGCCCATTTCTATGCTAATCCTTCGATGTGTGTATTTCCGTCGGACTTAGGTGCGGATTTTTCCACGCAAGATTCACAAGTCCGTCCCTTAGGCATTTCCGTGCTTATCCTCTATGTTGACGGCGTATAAAAGTTACTACACATACGCAGTTGATGCGCAGTTGATCTGATCCTAAAAATACACACCTAACTTTCGGATCTCTGAATTACGGCCCTTTATGTTTAATCTGTAATTTAGGAAACTTCATCTCGTAATTTGCCTACCCTACGTGGTTTTATTGAGGTGTACATATCCACCTGTTAACGTGTGTACACTAAGTAGTATTAGTTTATCTCCCTAGGAAGTATATCTTTCTTTCTAAAGATGAGACAGGAACAAGGAGTTTTATTCCTCTATTGCCCAAAGTGGATGGAGAGGGAGAACAGACACTTATGAAGACTATATAAACTTTTAGCCTGTGAACGGTTCGATACGCCCACAATGATCTTAACATATACAGACTGTCACAAAATCATCTCCTAATTGAGCACTGAGTGATCTTAGAGCATGTAATGGTGAAATCCACATGTGTTTTTATTTTAGGGGCGATGAGGTTGCTGGTAAATGTGATTTATGTACATTCTGTTGTGACATGTGATGGAACTTTAACATTTGAAGAGTAACATGACTGTGTTTTATAACTTAAAGAATGTCACAGCCATATATAAATGCCCCTTTGTAATACATCTTAATAATAGCTCTGATGACAGGAGAACCATTGACCCTGGTATTTAGCAATGTGGTGTTACTTCATAGATAACATAAATCATATTATATATCTTTAACTAAAAAGGTGCAGAGTATAAAATACTTGTGTAAACAGGTGTAAACAAGGGCTGAATATAATATTTTGCTTTTATATATCAGATGCACTTTTATAAATACACAAAAATAGAACATGTTGATTACTATAAGACAGGTCCCGGTTGTCAGATTGCCATGGCGAGATTTGGACCACTCTAGACAGATGAGGAGGAGCAGTTAATCAGGGGAGGGGGCCTTTCCTGGCCTCCCCCCTCATGCTCTGCTTAATTGACAAAACCAACACACTAATATATAGTCATGTTATTATCAAATAAAATGAAATAAAAAATAATGAAAAGTGTTGTATTTTTTAGGGTTTTTTTTTGTTTTTGTTTTTTTAAACCAACACACAGCCATAGCTTTATTGATTAATTTGCAAGGTTAAATGTTACCACAATGGTCTGTTATAGAATGTCGTCCGTCAGCAGCTTCAAAGTTGCAAATGATTCAATAAAAGTAATAATAGAGTATTTTTAGTGTTTTGGCTATTGTTCTAACATGCCATAAAAAATGTTTTATATGAAAATTTAATTGTACTAAGTAAAATACCCAGCTGGAAGTGATCAAAAACTGTCAGGGAAAATATATTCATAAATAATCTCTAAACTAATCTGGGGGTTGTTCTCTGGGTAAAATAATTAGATCTGTATAAAATTTAATAGAAACATCCATCATTAATTAAATACTTCCTTGGAATTATTGTATACATTGCAACACAAGTCCAGATGTATTATTGTTGTGATAAGAAAGCAGTAGAGTTATTACAAAAGGAAGAGAAAGAGATTGGAGGCTTTTTAATTTGGGAACAAAACATATTTAGTTTTCTCTTCCATGGTGATTAGGATATGCTTTCAGATATTGGGGTAGATCCAGAACTACGTGTGTGCGTACGTATTTTAGCGGTGCGTATTTTCGTACACGTAAGGTCAATACACTCCCCACGGCACACCCCTTGGACGGACGTATTTTCTCAAATTACGCGACCCAAACCCTACCTTAACTTTTCCTAACATAACAGAATACGTCCGCTAACGGGCGTACAGACTACGCGAACGTACGCAGCTTAGCACGCCCATACTGTACACTTTAAATACCACCCCCCGCCTACTTCACGTAAAACGCACGTATTGGTCACTAACATAAATTTGGCACGCCCACACGTAAGTATTTACGTTAGCAATACGTGAATTCTCTATACGTTTGAAAATACGCTACGTGAATGTGCGTATTTTCTGCGGTGCACATGCGCAGTGCGTACAAACCTGCGAATTTACGTGTCCGCCACACGTAAATTCGCGGAAATGCGTAGTTCAGGATCTGCCCCATTATGTTGAAGCTGTATTCAAGATATGGCTATATCCTTATATGTAGCATCACTGGTCCCATAAAGCCCTACAGCCCATACAGCCAATGCTGTCACTGGACAGGACAGGCTACTCTGAGTGGCCACCAACTCCTAACACGCTTCTTCTTCCTTCAACTAAAAGGTCAGACCAGGGCCGGTGCTGGCATGTGTGGCGCCCGCCTGCAAAAAATACATTTGCGCCCTCCCTTTTTATCAATTTCTTCTATTAATACAAATCATAAAATAATTCTCCTTAATCATATTGTGCCCTTTTATGCTCACACTTTGCCTCCTTTTATAATCACCCTGCTTGTGCCCCCTTTTATCATCATCACCCTGCTTGTGCCCCTTTTATAATCACAGTGCTTGTGTCCCCTTTTATAATCACAGTGCTTGTGCCCCCTTTTAAAATCACCCTGCTTGTGCCCCATTTTATAATCATCCTGCTTGTTCCTCCTTTATCATAATCACCCTGCTTGTGCCCCTTTTATCATCATCACCCTGCTAGTGCCCCCTTTATCATCATCGCATGCTTGTGCCCCCTTTTATCATCATCATCCTGCTTGTGCCCCCTTTATCATCATCACCCTGCTTGTGCCCCCTTTCATCATCATCACCCTGCTTGTGTCCCCTTTTGATAATCACCATGCTTGTGCCCCCTTTTATCATCATCACCCTGCTTGTGTCCCCTTTTATCATCATCACCCTGCTTGTGCCCCCTTTTTCAACATCACCCTGCTTGTGCCCCCTTTTGATAATCACCCTGCTTGTGCCCCCTGTTAATAATCACCCTGCTTGTGCCCCCTGTTGATAATCACCCTGCTTGTGCCCCCTTTGATGAACGTTACATGACCCTGTTTGTGCTACTACTTACCTTTTATCTGCAGGCTGCAGCGCTTCTTTCTTCTATTCCGGCTCCTCTGTGCACGCTCCTCACTAGGAGTGATGACGTCACGCTCGGCGTTTAGTGAGAAGGGAGCAGGAAGGAGCCAGGACAGTAGAAGGAGGATGCTGGGTTCCGGTGGTATTCAGTAAGGAACTTAATTATTTTGTATTTTTTTTGTCTGGCGGCGGGACCAGTGGGAGATTGTGGCGGAGAGAAGCGCTTTTCTAGCTTGGCGCCACCCACGCCTACCCCGCTTACCGGGTTCCGCCAGCCCTGGGTCTTACACTGATAGTGGAAGTTCTCTTTGTGACTGGCAGCTGTTATTGAATGGCATGCTCTGCTTATTGGTTAGCAGCTCTTTCTGTAAATTATCCTTATGCCAACAGCTCTATAATGGTGGCCCTCCCTCAGATGTGTGTGTTATGGGATCTATAGTTATTCTATCGACATTCATACACTTGAAAACACTAGACTTACAGTGTATGTATGTCAACAAAAATTAACTAGACTGGGTTGTTTTCTTGGCAACGCTAAGGTTGGTTGTATTATTTGATTGACCTAAGGGTGTTGTCGACAGAATAAGGTAACATTAGGTATAGTCCTCTGACCAGCACAACAGCTCAAGGGGTAGGTCTTCTGCCGCACTGAGACAAGACCATATCTGTGTGGAGTTTGTATGTTCGGGTGGGTTTATTACACCTGTTAATAAATAAATATATTGGTACTCCCCTATCCGTGTAATGTTGAGTATGGTGATGTAGATCATCATCCCCGTTGAGTGTAGAACTGATGAAGCAGCATTATGGAGTGGCAAATCGTTGATCTGTCATTCTCAACGTTCCCTCCGGTGATCCAGCTGTGTCAAGCTCCTGTCCGTCTAGCAGGTAAGTGTAAAGTGTCACCACTTATGAACACATATATGAATCCAGACCTCCGTACATTAGGCAAGCCTCTTGCATAAGCCTAACTGTAACATCTGCACATGTAACACCCCGATGTTGTGAAGGTATACGCAGGTAAGTTTTGTGGTGAGTGAATTCTGAAGTGACGAACTCCAAAAAAGAACACACATACACTCTTCAGATTTTAAATCACGGTTTCAGATTTACTTATTATTTTGTTTAGTTTGGCTTGGTTTCTTTTCTTTAAGTTTAGTTAAATAGCAGAAAACTTGTACAATGAAAATATTACTTAAACTTTTGAATATTCAGCAAAATTACCATCTTATAATCATAACAATCGTATGCATTCTGTGACTACTTGTTTATGCAAACTGGCTTCGGTAATACACCTGCGAACAGAAAAATAGCATTAATCAATTAAGTTGTTAAACTATCAGTTTACATTTGGCAAAATATAGTAGCAATCAATTACTCAGATCAACTGTTCTATTACCACGGTGAATACAACAATTAATATCAACAGGTTTGACCACAATGGGGTAGATTCAGAACTACGTGTGCCGTACGTTTATTCGCGGAGTGTATTTTCGTGCGTGTAAATTTGTTACACTCCCCTCGGCACACCCCTTGAACGTACGTATTTTGTCAACATACGCTTTCCAAACCCTACCTTAACTTTTTCCAACGTAACCGCAGTCATACGCACACGTACGTATGGGCTGGACGAATTTACGCAGCTAAGCACGCCCATACTGTACACCTTCAATACCACCCCTCGCCTACTTCACGTATTTCAGACGTATTTTGGACACACGTAAAATTGGCACACCCACACGTAAGTATTTACGTGACACGTGAATGGCCCATACGTTCACAACTACGCTATGTTACGGAGCGTATTTTCTATGGTGTGCATGCGCAGTACTTACCAAAGGACAAATTTACGTGTCCGCCACGCGTAAATTCGCTCCGAAGCGTTCTTCTGGATCAGGCCCAATATGCTTATATATATCTACAATGAGTAGGTGACCTGGCAGTTTGGGATGCAAATTGACAACCTTACACAGCTGCTGATATTTGTTGCTGAGGAGATCAGTCTGAGATAATTTGTGAGGAGATCAAGATACCTTGTAGTAGACCTTTGGCAATTAATGCTTTATTATTCTGCATAAAAATTTCTTCTCATGTCAGTGGGAGTGAAATATCCGTTACTCAGCAAAGTTATCACATAAGATGCACAAGAAGGTAAGTATTACATTAGCCTCTTAACTCTCAGGAGAATAGTCATAATAGTCACAAGAGAACTTTTCAAAGCACTTGCAATAAAGGTGGTACGTATTTTTATAAAAAATCCCCTCTGTCTCAATAACGTTAGCCTCCTCCTTTCTCCGGCCCTTCCCTCTATCTATGGCTCCAGGCAAATGTTAACAGTTTTCTCCGATACCTTCTCCATCAAGGTGATTTATAGCTTTTCTGTCCGCTCCCCTAACACTTTCTCTATTATCACAGCTCCCAATTTCCCTGTCAGCTCCCCCGATATCTTTCCCGACAAAGTCTTCCACTGCCTCCCCTACCAGCTCTCCAGCATTCCTTTACCAGCTGTTCTCAGATTCCTGTCACCGACCAGCATCGCTGTCTCTCAACCTCGTCACTTGACCCGCTTCTGCCCACGGCTTCTCTCGCCTCCGAACTGATCTCTCCTGCCACTCTCACTCTCCTTCAGGACCGACACGAAACCTCCATCACTATCTTTTCCTCCGTTCCGCTATCTCTCCTCACCACGTCAATCACTTTCCCTCTCCGTCCCAATTCTCCTCAGCTGACCAACTCCTCCACTTCAACTCCCGCCCTGTCTCAATTCTCCTCAGCTGATCAACTGAACTGTGACTCCCGCACTTTTCTCCCCTTTTATAAGTTTTCTCCCCTCACGTGTCTGTTCTGAAAGAAGATTCTAGGGCTCCCTCGTGCCACCTGAATATATTCTAACCGACAAAACATCTGCCCAGTAACTGCACAACAACTATTAACCAATAGGATTGCTCCCCATATTGATAACAGATAACATCAATAAAGTATTAAGATATGTCTATTGTATTAACCATTTTCCCTTAATTAAGAGGTGTTACACACATGCCAGATGTTATGCTACAGATCTCCTGTTGTTTGGAATGGTGTGAATGCTAGGAGATCCAGATTACAGGACAGCCCTATCTCTCAGCTCACATAAACTCTGCAAGGTGGGCAGGGGGACCATTTAAATTTTACAGTCTGGCCTCTCTTAAAGACCTCAGTGGGGATAAGCAGTTGTACAAAACTCTGACCCACATGAGAGACTTAAGGTTGATCTGTTAAAACGTAAGATCTGCAAAGTCCCCATTAGATGGCAATTTTCAGTGATGGGAAAACCTTCTATTTCCAGTACCTTTCCTGTCAGGTGGCACCAGACTGCGTCTTCTTCATACTATGTCACACTCATGAGCTGTTCTTCTGGCACCAAAATCATATTTCATCTGACCGACTGTGATGCCATTTCTCAAACTCTGAATCCTCGTGAGGTGTAGTAGTTGCAATAACCCAGCTAGAGGCTCCTGCCTCCTTCTGTCTTCACTCCCGGTGAGTGTAGGGCGTGTATGGGTTGCTGGTATGCAGGGCCCTTTTTTGAAAGGGCCATTTCATACCAGTGAATTCAGAATGGTTTCTGAAATTGATTGCTTAAGCCTCGAGGTGGAGAAGCACCCTAACCCTTACTTTAACCCTCCCCTTCCACTACTCTACCCTTAACCCTCTCCTCCCTGCAACCTGACCCTAAGACTCCCCTTCCTGTAACATAACCCTAAGGCTCCCCTCCTTGTAGCCTAACCATAGGACTCCCCTTCCTGTAGCCTAACCATAAGACTCCCCTCCCCGCGGCCTGACCATAAGACTCCCCTCCCCGCGACCTGACCCTAAGACTCCCATCCCCACTGCCTAAGCCTAGGCTCCCATAACCGCAGGCTGAACCTAACCCTTCCCTTCCATTACTCTAACCCTAACCCTCCCCTTTCATGACACTAACCCTCCTGGAGAATGTCTTGGGCGTGCAACGAGTCCAGTGGCTTCCGATGAGACGGGTTCGTTGGCTTCTGAAAAAGGAAGTGGATACTTTCCCATCCTAAAAAAAATTATAAATGGCTGCTTTTTCGAAATAGGGACAACCTAAAATGAGCTTTCAGGTGTCTCTATTTCTAAAAGGGCCTTTTCTTGCCGGCAACTGTCCCGTGCTGAGCCTGGGTGTGTTATGTGTAATATCATGCAGCTGGAGCACTGTGCTGTTTCATTTCTCTAATAAGAAGCTAATTCTAATTTAATACATTCATGTGATTAAAGCAAACCTTTATATTAAAGCCTACAGAAGTGTATTGTGTGCTTAGAGAAGAGAGACAATAAGAGGTTGTGAGTAGAAGAGTGTAGTAAATATAAATAATGTCTACTCTACATACAGCTTGTCATAGTCACATATCCTCCAATTACAGGTAAAATGTTACTTTACTGTAATGTGCAATGTTTTCATTGCTCTGAATAGACATGTCTAAAACAAAGGAACAAAAGACAATAACTGTATGCAATAATAACTAATTACATTTTCCCAGACTGCCTCATCAGACTGCTTAAGGCAAATATTTATGGCTTCACAAAGTGCTTAACACACACAACAATCCTCCCCTAACATGTGCATACAAATTCCTTGGATACACAGAACAGTGATCACTCCCAGCAGAGGCTGATAGCAGGTACTTCTGGCCATACACTAGAGCGATTATTGTCCTGGTCACCTAATTATCAGGTGATCAGGCAAATAATCGCTCTAGTGTATGGTACAGATCAATTTTTGAAACGCCAAATAAACGCACCAGAAACGCTCTGTACGATTATTTGATCTTTTGACATGTTTGATTTAAATCGAGAGAAAGCTCCAGATATTTTAAGTTTTATTGTTCAGAGCTGCTGCTGTTTTATATCTATGTACAAAGCTGCTGTGACAGCTCTGAAGGTATACTTTACAGCTGTCAGAGCAGCACAGTACATAGATATACAGCAACGGCTATTGCAGGGGTAGTACAGACAGGGATCAGCCGAAAACGGGCTGTGTGAAGCGCGGCTTCGGCTGATTCTTAGCTGTGTTACTGCCTGCAATAGCCGCTGCTGTATATCTATGCGCTATGCTGCTCTGACAGCTTTAAAATATACCTTCACAGCTGTCAGAGCAGCTTTGCACATAGATATAAAGTAGCAGCAACAAAGAGCGCTGCCCTCTCCCCTCTTCTGCTAGGATTATCGGTCCCGGCAGGAGATGTGTATGGTGCCGATAATGGGACATTTCCCTAGCGGGAAATAGGCCTGTTTATCCACTCACCCCCTGCTGATAATCTTACTAGTGTATGGCCAGCTTAAGGGTACAATTTCTTGAATAGGACCAATAAAGAGCCTAACAGTCCTTTGCAGTGGAACGCTGGGTCTCTATTTACTAGGTGTATAAGACCCAGAATGCCATTCCAGTGGATTTTTGGGATCTTAATTTGCTCTAAACTCATCCTACACTGTACAATTACCATGCTTCCCCCCGCCCGCTTTAGTAAGAGGAGGGGAAGCACAGCCCATATAATTGTAAAAATAAATAAATATCTAAACAGCAATCAGCATACCTTACACAGGTAGCTCGTTGCTGCAAAGCACATTAAGGGTTAAACTCACTATGTGGCATTCTATTAGCAATAAACAAATCTAAAAATGAGTTTAATAGTCAGATAATAGTGTAGAGATAAATGCAAAGAAGTTTTGAGTTGTTAATTAACATTTGCGTTTACATTGTAAGAAAATGCCAATTAACTTAAAGTACCAAGGTGGCCTCCTTTGATTCACAATAAGGAAACACATTCTTTAATCCACACACCTAGAGATCTATCTATACCGAGACTGGGGGTGTGCTTACCTTTATTTTGTAGCATCTCTGAATCGCTCTTACGTGAATATATTTTGGTACCTTTACAAATTCACTCTTAAGTCTGAATCAGGTCCCGTAACTCTGATCGTACATAAGTTGTACATAACTCTTTACGATAGTACGTGATATCACTACGCAAGCCCAATATACGCATTGTGGATGGACGGATGGATTTAAACTGTACAGTATGCGCTGGGTTAGGCACTTATGTATGACAAGGCATTATGTACGACCAGAGATACACAAGGAAGTGTTAGGGGGGGAGGGAACGGGTGCATTATCCATAGTAGTGCATCATTTAGGTGCGCTTGCGTATGTAAAACAATCTTAAGTCTGGATCAGGCCCAATGTTTGTTATTTGGCGACAACAGTTTTGTATTTGGAGATATATCAGGGTCCCATTCTGTATTAACAGCTGAACTGGGAAAATTCTTATCTAATGTGATGGTTTTCAGCCTGAAAGATGAGAGCTTCATATATTTTCCAAGAGGAAGTTTCTGTTATAGTTTTGCAGAAATGTGCAGTTTGTAGTGAGCCAAAAAGAAAAATGGCTTCAGTGTGTACAGAGAAAGAAGCAGAAATTAGTATGACCTTTTTTCCAAGTAGAGGTAAAATAAAATATGTAAAAAATGTTATAACATAAAACTGTCTTATATCTTTAATATCACCATCATGTGACCAGTTCTACAACTGTGGTAAAGGAAGTGTGGATTGATTTTGATGGGAGAGGTTTCAATATCTAGGCAGTGTTATCTGGAGAATAGGAGCATCGAGCCACAGAAAAGTTCTGGAATATTTGGAGATTGTGCAAACACAAAAGATTGCAATTATTTTCACCGTCATTGCATTTTCATGTCAGGCTTCACAATGTTCTTTATTTATTAGTATCTTTTATTGTAAAGTATCACAAATGGTCACATGGCTGTGCTTTGCCGCTATGATGATCTCAATTAAGACAGTTAACAAGTACTGAAAAAAAAAACGTCTATCTGTCATGGGGTTGGTTTGCCGCTTAGAAGGGCTTGTTTTTGAACAAGCTCATTTCCAATGTAAAGCAGCGACGGGGATGTCATCGTGAGACATCCATATGACGAAATGGCTCTTCACAGCGGCCGTCCAAGTGCCAAATGCTATGAACGGTGAAAGATAACAAAACCATCCCCTTATGCTAACCCTCCATGCCTGGCAGTCTAACCCTCCATGCCCTGCAGCCTAACCCTCCATGCCCCGCACCCTAATCCTAACCCTCCATGTCCCACAGCCTAACCCTAACCCTCCATACCTCGCAGCCTAACCATATCCCTCCATGCCCCGCAGCCTAACCCTAACCCTCCATGCCCCGCAGCCTAACCTTAACCCTCCATGCCCTGCAGCCTAACCCTAACAATCCATGTTCCGCAGCCTAACCCTAATACTCCATGCCCCGCAGCCTAACCCTAACCCTCCATGCCCTGTAGCCTAACCTTCCATGCCCCGCAGCCTAACCCTAACCCTCCATACCCAGCATCCTAACCCTAACCCTAGATGCCCCGCAACCTACCCCTAACTTTCCCCTTAAGCCCTAACCCTATACCCACCACAGCCGCTGTGTTCTATCCCTAATTGCCGCCGCTGTTTCTCGCTATTTGGATACCTGTCCCCAACAGTAACTTTCGATTTTCGGCCTATTTTCGCAGGTTGTATCATGTTTGAAATAGGGTGGTTCTAACCGGCATTACATATAGATGTTCAATATTTTATCAACAACATGGATAATGTAATACATTGTTACATTTTATATCAGCAAGGAAATGTTGAACATCTATATGTAATATTATACTTAAGCTGGCCATACACTGGATCGATTATCGTCCCGTTCTTACAATTATCGTGGATCGGGCCAAAAAATGGTCTAGTTAGTGGCCAGGATCAATTCAATTTTTTTTCAACTTGCTTGATTTATATTGTGCGCTAGAGCATGAAATAAATCAAGCAGGTTTAAAAATCCAATAATCGTAATAATTTGAAATGAGCCAATCAGATAAATGAAAGGCTCCATATAGATATACTCCCTGCACTAGCTGCTGCTGCAGATCTATGTATTGCTGCACTGACACCTTTGAAGTATACTCAGTGCAGTCAGTGCAGCAGCGGCCAGTATGTATATATTTTAGTGTGGGTCTGTCCTGCCCACCCCCCTCCCCCTCTTCTGCTAGGATTATCAGTCTTAACAGGAGAGGCGTATGGTGCCAATAATTGGTCCTTTCCCTTGCAGTATGGTGCCAATAACTGGACCTTTCCCTTGCAGGAAATCATCCCGTTGTTAGGGCCACCCCATGCTAGGATCGATAATCGCCCCAGTGTATGGCCAGCTTAAGCCTGTTCTCTAACATTGCTTTCTGTACTCTCATATTATTACCTATTTGCAGGCAGAAACTTATAAGAGGTGACTTATATAAGAAACATTTTACTTGCCGTTCTGAGATTTGTAAATATTTGTAACTATTTTAAAAAGTGTTGTTATTTGTTTGGTGATGTTTTTTTTATTAATAATAAATGAAAATTAATTTTTAATAATTGCTGGGATAGTGGTTTGTGCACGTAAAAGGTTCAGCTTTTTTAGCCTGGTTTACCAAGACTAATTTGTATTTTGTTACAATCAGATTGTGAAACACACAGTAACTTGAATCCAGCCCAAATGGCCCAATAAAATAGAACTTATCCAGGCCACTGGTTTTTATGCATAGATATCCTTAATATATTACATAGGTGGTGAATTAATCCTTATCGGGGCGGACTGAGCAGAGGAGCATGTGCCCCATGGGCTGCTGCCTCCAGAGCTCCTTATTGGACCATGCAGCTACTAGCAGAGAGGCAGGCAAGGAGAGATGCTCCTCAGCTGCTCTGCTTGTGTGCATTTTCTACCTGTCTCCCAGCCAGTGAATGACTGTTAGCATGCTGATTGGTGCATTGCTGAAGCTATCCACCAATCAGAGTGCTGACAGCCATTCATTGTATGGAAGCATATGGAGAAACAGCACTGGATCACAAGAGGGGTAATTCTGGTTATTTTCTTATTGAAGTCTGATTTTTTTTTTCCGTATGTGTGTGAAGGAGAAGGGGGGAATTGGGGGTATAGTGAACAAGGCCACTTGCTTGTATTTGTCCCCGGGCTAAAAGTTTCCAGCCAGCCCCTGGTCCTTATTATAGCCTAGTTTGTGACATGCAGTAACATCAGATCTCCTTGCTTATACCAATACTATAAATAGGTGATTAGAAATATTAAGAATTTCTTATATATTATATTATAGTTTTATCATAAGTAATGTATAGAAGCAGAAAGTGTTTACTAATGCACTTATATCGGACAAGGGTTAAATTACTAGCATTTTATTATTTGCCACAGTAAAAACTTTCCTCTGGTCTGTTTTTCTTTCCCGTTATTTTGCTAAATCAACATAATAGCATGTTGTAAGCTTTGCAAATTGAGCTTTAGTGGGGTGGAAACGTGTTTACAAGAGGAAGAATGGAGTTCAGTATGACAACAGTATAACTCAATGCTCCATAAACTGCTGGCAAACAAAATTCAGGATTAAAAGCAGTATTTTGTTTAAATAACTTAGCACTCTGGATTATAGTGATAATTACATAATCATGTTATTTATCCCTAAAACCTTATGTTATTGCATTGTAATTTAACCTAACTCCCAGAGAAGAATTTTTCAATGAGTATGAGTCAAAGGTCAGAACTTCTCCACCCATTTCCCTATATAGGCCGCGGCTGAGGGCTATTAATCAATTATCATACAGCTGATATTTGATAACTGGCTGTCAGCAGTCACCCGCTATCATTACTGTTTTTCTTCCTTACTGCCCCCTCTCTGTTGCTCTGCTTTGCTATATTTTCTGTCCTCATTTCTTATTTCTGTTGGCTGCTCTCCTGGGCTCCGCAGCTCAGCCATGATGTGATGTCATGATGGTACTTGATGCCCTAGTTAGGTTCCTGGTATCGTAGCCCATACATGCAGGGCTGCCTTCAGATGTGTCCTATGTCCGTCGATACCTTAGCTCTGCAGTAGCAGGTGTCAGCGGTGTCCTGCTGGCGATACTTCCTGCTTAGAGCTGTACATTAGCGGGCTAATGTTAGAGAAGGACTACCCTGCGCATCTGCCCGCTGTTAATGCAGTTAATGCTGGACCACAGCGATGTGAATGCCCGGTCCTTGGCACCTCGCCCCCTACATGACATTGGAGACGGTGCGGCATGCATGTGACCCGGGCATGGCCGCCATTAGGGGGGGACAGCCAGGAATACTGTCCCGAGCCTGCAGCAGATGGGGGCCTGCCATCATTACAGGGCAAATGCGCAGGGAAGTATTTCCAAATAGTAGTGAAGGTCCGTGGGGCCCTGCCCATGTGGCATCACCAATGACATCAAATGGGTCGGGGCCCCACCAATTCTGAAGGCGGCCCTGTACCCCGGCCCCAACATTTCTGGTGGCAGCAAGGAGACTGAACAAGGGGTATAGCCTTCCAGCAATCTGCACAGAAGTCTAGATACAGAGGGTATCTGGCTTCGATTGGCTGGATCCAGTTCATAATTATTATATAAATTAAACTTTTCTGGAGAGCCGATGTTTAAGAAATGTGTAATTTCACAACGTGTGAAAATAAATGACTAGAGGATTATTTATTGCTGACCCTGACGCGGCATGTACTTTCATATAGGAATGATTTAGTGTTTGCCAAGAAGCACGCAACCTCTTCCATATTGGTTGGCCACTGGCCACACACAGGTATTCTCTGAATGGAGTATCTCAGAATTTGGCAGCTGCTCATTGTATTAGAACACAGGAAGGAATCTATTATTATTTCACTCACAATGCAAAGGGGAGGGGGTAGGAAAATTATGTTAGTCTAGGCCCCCTGAGCCTGACCACGCAGCTTGTGCTTTCCATGTAGAGCTCATATCAGTTGGTTATCCTGAAATGTCAGCATTTATTATAGATCACCTTCTTGTTGGAATATGAGAACAGTGAAAGGCTTTCTTGATGTCCAAGTAGTTACATGGAAGAACTACAGGTTGTTAGGTTCCTGCTCTGTTGTCTGATTTGTGCGCTTTCAAGTACTGTGAGCTCCAAGGCACCTGTGTCCTGAGTTAGCTGTCAGTTCTGTCTCTAGCTTACCGCATGTGTGTGTGTGTGTGCTCTTGATACATTTAGATTTAGTTGCTATGCGGATGTTTTATCTTTGCTGATAGGCTAAAAGGCACTTCCTGTCATGTTACAGAAGTGTCCTGGTTCCTGAGCTCTTGTTCCTGTTCCTATATCCTGTTGATACATATCTGATACTTCTTCAGGTGGATACTTACCTTAATTACCTGGTCTTGCTCCCGACAATGCAGTAGTTATGTAACGGCTGCAGAAGCTCATACAGGCACTTCGTGTATGCAGATGAAGAAGGAAGAGCGCTGTGGAGGAGGAAGCAAAGAGGGACACCAAGTTAAGTAAAAGGGAGAGGCTGCAGAAACATGGTGGGGAATACTGAGGGAGGCTGGAGGCATATGTTGGGGAATACTGAGGGGGGCTGGAGAAACATTATGGGGAATACTGAGGGGGGCTGGAGGCACATGAAGGGGGATACTGAGGGGGTCTGAAGGCACATGATGGAGTATACTGAGGGGGTCTGGAGGCACATAATGGGGAATACCGAGGGGGGCTTCAGAGACATGATGAGGATACTGGGCGGCTGCAGAGATATTATGGGAATACTGGGAGACTGGAGACAAATGAAGGAGCATATTGGGAGATTGGAGACACATAAAGGGGAGTACATGCAAGGGGGAGAGATTGGATGAATATATACACTGTACACACACACACATACACAAACTGGATAACCAAGTGCTTAGAAGGCTGTGCTTCTATTGTATTGTAGCCCTGTATGACCAACTGTTGAGTCAGTGTACCCCAAACGTACGCAGTGCGGCAGTACGCAAATATACCTGAAATTACCAACAGAGTCGAAAATGCGGTCCAACCCACAAAAGTGTGTTTTATCTCTGCTTAGAAGGCTTCTATTGTATTGTAGCCCTGTATGACCAACTGTTGAGTCAGTGTACCCCAAACGTACGCAGTGCGGCAGTACGCAAATATACCTGAAATTACCAACAGAGTCGAAAATGCGGTCCAACCCACAAAAGAAAAGTGTG
>WWET01002268.1:147933-168621 GCA_011038615.1 Limnodynastes dumerilii
GGGAGTGTCATGGGCGTGAAAGTTTATACGCCCGGGCGATCATACGCTACGCTCGCGGGCGTAGGTCTGGATCAGGCCCATTGATCCTAGATAGAACACTTTCTTATTGTATTAATATATATATAATTATTTTTTTTTACACCGAGATAGTCGGGAAATGTACAAAATAAATCAACCAATTAACAATGAGATTTTATTGATCCAACAGAAGTTCAACAACGAAAGCAAATATTAGACTTGTACTGAAGTTACTGAAGTTACCTGCACACAATTAAACAGACACTGTAGCAGATCAGTTAGAATATAATTTACATTTAATGTTTTTCTACATTTGTATTTGCTAGCATAAGTCTACCCATCTTATGGCCAGCTATAGATACATTTCATGAGTAGTAATGAGAACATCCCAAGTACAGACCCTGTGATATTATGCTACCTACATTTCAGTAGCACAATTACTGATTCAAAAACTTTGATTGGTTGGGCAGATGGGAGTGACTTTATCTGAAAGTGGGTGTAGTTTATATGAAAGTGGGTGTGGTTTATATTAAAGTGGGTGTGTTTAGGTGGATTGGGATAGGCGGCCTATAATATGATTAGGTTGTGGTTTCTATGAACTGGGATTATGTTTAAAAGATTTCACCCAGATGAATGCTGGGGATTTATGCTACACAGCAGCGTGCTATTCCGGTGTAAAAGCTGTAATTCTATTTAGTCAAAATAAATTTACCTTTCCATTTTTTTTCTAAATATTTAGGAACACATCAAAATTGTATTTATGAAATTAAAAGGGGAGTTGTTCATTAAAGACTCAATGGAAAATGTTCACTCCATAATACATTGTGTTAGTACAATGATCGTAATATCTTTACATTGTTTTTATTATTATTATTTATATTTTTTACATGGTATATTTGTAAATAAATATTTAATACTTTATGATTATTTACTACTTTACTGAAAAATACTATTGTGGAAAAAATGGAAATAAATAGCAATAAATTAAATAGATTTATTTACAACAAAGTGTAATAATATTAATGTCCTTTATTGGGATATTTTAAGTATATAGCCAGTATAAAGTGATACTACTGAGTGGTTTAAGAATAAATGGTATGAAAAATATATAATGTGAAAATGAATATCATTAGATGATATTTATTCCATAAAAATACATCATGTGGACAAATAATTCACTTAAGGTAACAGCGAAAGTGACACTAGCAGATAATTCACATGTTCTCAACCTAATCAAATGTAACATACAGTATACCTACATTTCAATAGCTATCAACAATAAAGTGCCCATATCAGTTATAATGGTACTATTAAAATATTATATTAAATAAAATAGATTAGTATATCGAAGTTTTTTTTAAATCCTGTGTTACTTCATGTTTGGGTCTTCATAATCATGCAACAAGGTTAAGTTGTTCATGCAATTTCCAACTGTAGATTGTAAAGATTGATTTAGATCACATGTATAGTATATTTTGTGAGATAAAATACAAATATCAATAAGAGTATATTTAATGTACAGTATGCTGTTACTCCAAAGATCCATTATTAAATCGTGCGTCCTGGTGTCTAGAAATCGACTAAACAATGTTCTAGAGCTATATATTACCTAAAGACCAAAAAAATAACAGAGAGGACTTAGAGCACTTTTTTTTATCTACTGTATTTACAATATCGACATTAATTTAATGCATCATTCCTCTATTAAAAAAGCAATGGGATACACAGGTAAGTGCTGTTTTGGGCATATCCAGTGGGTCAAGGTAGATTGTACTAAACAATTAGCAAATACACAAGTTTCAAGAGGTTTCACAAAACAAAGCCAAGGGGAAGCACTGGATGAGATGATTGGCTCCTCTGATGACTCTGATCGCCTGACCCCGCCCTGGAGGAGATCAACGTGCCTAACCTATAAGTGGAACTAAGTGCAGCTACCCCATATGATGCTAAGTAACAAGATATTTGGTTGTGCTGCTGTTCAGTAGAGTGTAACCTGTAAGATAAATGGAATATTGCCCCAGTGCCTCGGCCATTTGTAAAGCTGCTGCTAGAAGATTCTCGGTGATGCTGAGCGCGGTGTCTGACATCAGGCTGACACATAAGGTGGAGGGGGCTCTTTAGCCGATCCGCTCGCACTGTCTTCATAGTGAGGTAGAAGGACCTGCGGAGGTGAAATAGAGATGTCAATGGAAATTAAGGATTGAGAAGGTAACTAAATTCACAGCAGCATTCCTATGCACAAACACACTTTTATTCACTGAAAATAGCAAATTAAACATTTAAGTTGAGTATATCCAATTTTTTTACCCTCCTACAGATTATTATCAGATCACTTTGTGGCACTACAGCGATGACTGCGGTCAGTAGTTTACGAAGAGACAACGTTGTTCCCACAACTGCTGTCTCTATGAAGAGTCCAACGGCTACAGATATGTTTTATTGATCCTAATCCTAACCATCACCTTCCTAGAACCTAACCTTAACCCTCCCCTAACCTAACCATCCTCATCAATCAACCTAACCATAACCATCCCCTAACCCCAACCACCCTCATCTCGCAGCCTAACCTTAACCATCCCCTAACCCTAAACATCCTCATCTCCGGAGCCTAACCATAACCATCCCCTAACCCTAACCATGCTCATCTACGGAGCCTAACCTTAACCCTCCCCTAACCTAACCATCCTCATCTATCAGCCTAACAATAACCATCCCATAACCCCAACCACCCTCATCTCGCAGCCTAACCTTAACCCTCCCCTAACCTAACTATCCTCATCAATCAACTTAACCATAACCATCCCCTAAACCCAACCACACTCATCTCGCAGCCTAACCTTAACCATCCCCTAACCATCCTCATATCCGGAGCCTAATCTTAACTATCACCTAACCCTAACCTTCCTCATCTCCGGAGCCTAACCTTAACCATCGCCTAACCCTAACCATCCTCATCTCTGGAGCCTAACCTTAACTATCACCTAACCCTAATCATCCTCATCTCCGGAGCCTAACGTTAACCATCCCCTAACCTAACCATCTTCATCTATCAGCCTAACCATAACCATCCCCTAACCCCAACCACCCTCATCGCCGCAACCTAACCATAACCATCCCCTAACCCCAACCATCATCAACTCGCAGCCTAACCTTAACCATCCCCTAACCCTAACCATCCTCATATCCGGAGCCTTACCTTAACTATCACCTAACCCTAACCATCCTCATCTCTGCAGCCTAACGTTAACTATCCCCTCTTTGCATTCTTACCCTAACCTTCACTGTCCCGCAGCCTAATCTTAACCTTTGTGTAACTACAAGGAACAAAAGAGAGGTCCGGCGTTCCCAACACACATTATATAACACTATGTGTCAGCACATACAGAAAAAGGAGGTTTAGGTCACAATATAGCTATATTGGGTTATCTCACCTGCCCAGCGTCAATGCATCTCCTGTAGGTGACTCCCAATCCGTTTGCTATATGTGTACTCAGTAGGTCTGTATTAAGACACGCGGCCATTTGTAAAGTGTGCAGCCGCCATATTGGGGGGGACGACCTTTTTTTGTTCCTTGGAGTTACACAGTGGTCACTTTTGTCCTTGGCTGCACCTCTCCTTTTTTATATACACACTTGCACACATATATAGTATTGTGTTTTCTTGTTATTGTTACTAGTTTTACTTTGGGAGCCTGACCCCTCCCCATTATGGCTGCTGCACCCTGTTCAAATGGCAGGAGAGTCCAAATACAGACCTCCTGAGTACACAAATAGCAGATGTATAGGGACTCACCTACAGGAGGTGCCTTGATGCTGGGCGGGTAAGCTTAACCCAATATAGCTATATTATGACCTAAACCAACTTTTTATGTATGTGCTGACACATAGTGTTATATAATTTTGTATGGAGCAGACCTCTCTTTTGTTCCTTGTAATCTTAACCCTACCCTCCCTTAAACGTCCCATGCGTGATGTGTGGGACCTCCCCTCAACACTCACCCCACTTAAGACCAACTTAGCCAACTATAATAAAGTACACCAACAACTTTTGCTGGGAATTAAATTTTTTTATTAAATTTACTAACTAGGATGATTGGTTGTGATTATTGTTAAGAATTCTTTAATCCCAGATAAATCGAGGGAAGCTAACAATTAAATTTGATGACAGCCAAGAAAGCAGGTATCATAGAACATAATCAAACTTATAAAACAAATCACGGCATAAACATAACCTTGAATTGGTACATACTACTATGACTAAAATACTTAAACCAACTGTCAAACTCAATATAACTACCAACAACAGCCCTCGGCACAGTGCTTCACTTAAGCACCATGTGAGACCGTCCATATAGAAGTGTCTACAGCCTCAGGCAACCTCTATAGTAAAAGTGGCAACCAATGAACTATGCCAACGGACGTACACTAACAAAGTACTAACAAGCAATAAAGATACAATCTGTATATAACTGACCTGCTTTCCACCAATAGCAGGGGAACCCTTACCAACAAACCAACGACCAAAACGGAGTCTAAACCAAAGAAGAAATGGAGGGAGGGCGGGCGGGAGAATCCAGAGGAGTAAAGAGGAAGTCTTAAGGTCCTGTTTAGTTTTTTAAAAAACACACAGTCCCCAGCTCCTCCCACTCCTACTGGAACCATTAGAAAGCAACCAAGATGAGTGACACTGTTCTGCCCTATCACACGCAGTGAGTTTACTTTTGCTCAGGCTAAGTTTTAACCCTCAGCTTCTCTTCCCGCAGTCTAATGCTTAAAATAAGACCATTCGACATTTTCAGGGATTGAAATATTTCATTGTATCAATGGGCCATCACAGCAGCATCTGCATCCTATATGGCAGTAATATCTAAATGTTTTCTGATATTTATACTACTCTAAAACATACTAAACCTCCCTATAGAATAATTTTTTTTTTTTATCAGAAAGGGTAATATACATTGGTTGAAATCTGTACGTCGTCCATTGTGGATTTGTTAATAGAACATGTAGCTGCAGCTGTTTTCTACAAAACATCATCATGACTGAATTTTTTCCAGGAATTCTCTACATTATGTATGTCTACAATGCCTCTGGTGCACAGGTGGTGCACAGGTTTACACGATACAAGGCACTATAGAGAGTAAGCGTCAGGCATCATTTTATTACAGTGTACTACTCTTGGACGGCAATTTCTCTTTTATCTGGGTAACTGCGATGTTACAGAAGATGTGAGAATAGGAAAACTTTATTAGCCAGTCCATTAAATATGCGAGTAAATTCCTCTGAGAAGATGACTCATTTACAATGAAATTCCGGTTTTCATCTTTTAGTAACTGAATAATTTACTTGCAATATTTATGGAGTAGCATGTCAGTTAGAGGTTATAGGCCTCAACTGGACTCTAAATGTTATCCATGGCTCCTACAAGCATAGAACTACAGGTTCAAAGATATCTTCAACTTCCTTCATTATTAAACATGACTTGACCTTTACTTCTTGCAATATTATACAGTAATATGGGCTTCAAACGACAAAGCAACTTAGCATCTGTCTGTATAGAGGGTTCCCTAGAATGTCTGGGATGAAAGTGATCAGGGGCAGATCGTATGTAGTTGTGACTGTGATGATCCCATTTTCGACACTGATATAGTGCGATGCTTAATTAATTGCTTCATGCCAATATCTTCCTAATAAATAATATTTGGATATCGGAACGGGTACAATGTTAAATGCTCATATTTTAACAATGTACCTGTTCAAAATGCACTGCCAGAAAGGGAAGTTTAGGGTCATCGTTAGGCTACTAGAAGAGGAAGGTTAAGGTTAGGCTACGGGACAGGGAGGGTTTAGGTTAGGCTACTAGAAGAGGAAGGTTATGGATAGGCTGCAGGATAGGGAGGGTTAAGGTTAGGCTACTAGAAGAGGAAGGTTATGGATAGGCTGCAGTATATGGAGGGTTAAGGTTAGGCTACTAGAAGAGGAAGGTTAGGGTCAGGCTGCAGGATAGGGAGGGTTATGGTTAGGCTACAAGAAGGGGAAGATTTGGGTTAGGCCCCGGGACAGGGCTGGTTAAGGTTAGGTTGTGAACTCTACTTTTACTGTTTTTTTTAATGTCAGATTTAGTAAAGCTCCAGCAATGGAGAAATCAGCAATTTATCCTACACTCTTCTCAGCTACTCTAGACCTCACTATGCCCAAGATCCTGATATCCGTGGAGAAGAAGCTCCAATGGGGAACGCAGTATAGGTAAGCTTTGTAAAGTGTCAGTGTAGGTTTATCACGATGGCTGACCTTCCTAAGGTTTGGGACCTCAATATTATTTAAATAGATCCCACTGAGACTAAATTACATCCTCTCACCCTGTAGGTGGCTTTTACAGTATTAAGAGGACACACTTTCCTATACAGCACCTGACTGATCATTTCTCTATGGGGAGCAGTAGTCCCAGTGGGCTATCTTCTGCAGAGAGTAAATGTGATATTTCCACAGACATTGCTAGTGATGTCCTGGGCTGCACTTGTTTAGGAATCATTATCTGGAATGTGACTTAGTAAGTGAGCCATAAGAAACCAGTTGTGTACAGAGCAGAGCACGGAGGTCAGTGTGACACACTTGTCATGATTACACCACATTTCACAATCCTCCTACAGACCTTTTACTGCTCCTCACAGTGACCTGCTAATTGGAATTCATAACCTATTTATTAACCGTTATAGTACTGAATGTCTAAATATGTAATACAACATACTTGCATAGGAATATCATGGCTAATTACGCTTATTTATATAGTGCCACAAATTGTCCGCAGCACTTTACAGAGAACATAAGGCATTCTAATACATACTAAGGTCCCTAACATATACTCACATTAGGGTTAATTTAGTCAGCAGCCAGTTAACCTGCCAGCATGTTTTGGAGTGTGATAGGCAACTGGAGTACCCAGAGGAAACCCACACAGACACAGGGAGAACATACACACTGCACACAGATAAGGCCTAGTCCGGGAATTGAACTCATGACCTCAGCGCTGTGAGATACAAGTGCTGCTCACTGAGCCACCATGCTGCCCAGGGTTCATTCACACATTAAAACAAAGGTTACTAGATTGACATCTGAATCTTTTTTTTTTATTGCTTTTGTGAGATACGTGCTGATTGGTCTGGTTTTCTATCACAGCAACAGAAAAGCGGCCAATCGCTATGATCTATTTTTAATGGGCTAGAGCGGTATTGGCTAGCTTATGTTAATCTTTGCATATGTGTGCATGCTATATATGATTAGTTACATAATGCATTGTGTGTTATTACAGAATGCATTACGGACCAGATTTACTAAGGGCTGAGATAACTCGCCCCTAAAAATCGTGGGACATCGCCGATGTTTGCTGGAGATTTTTTTTTTTTTAAATCGCCGGAATTTACCAAAGGGTGATTTCCTCCGGCGATTTTCAATCTCCAGCTATGTCTGCCAATATTTTTAAGGGTTTATTCGATGTGATTAAGCTGTTATTGTAGGGCATGCTGTGCCTTATAGTACCATAATCGGCAGCATGCCAAGGGTTAAGTGCATGCTGCCGCATCCACATTGGGCCTGATCCTGCACTACGATGTAGCGCTGAGCGTGCTAACGCTCAGCGTTACATCGCTGACTCCCCCCTGGCACTCCCCCTGTGCGGGCGTATGGCCCCTTCGTTAAATAAATAGTTAATATGCCCAATCATAATAAATAAATAGTTAATATGCCCAATCATAATAAATAAATAGTTAATATGCCCAATCATAATAAATAAATAGTTAATATGCCCAATCATAATAAATAAATAGTTAATATGCCCAATCATAATAAATAAATAGTTAATATGCCCCAATCATAATACATAAATAGTTAATATGCCCAATCATAATAAATAAATAGTTAATATGCCCAATCATAATAAATAAATAGTTAATATGCCCAATCATAATAAATAAATAGTTAATATGCCCAATCATAATAAATAAATAGTTAATATGCCCAATCATAATAAATAAATAGTTAATATGCCCAATCATAATAAATAAATAGTTAATATGCCCAATCATAATAAATAAATAGTTAATATGCCCAATCATAATAAATAAATAGTTAATATGCCCAATCATAATAAATAAATAGTTAATATGCCCAATCATAATAAATAAATAGTTAATATGCCCCAATCATAATACATAAATAGTTAATATGCCCAATCATAATAAATAAATAGTTAATATGCCCAATCATAATAAATAAATAGTTAATATGCCCAATCATAATAAATAAATAGTTAATATGCCCAATCATAATAAATAAATAGTTAATATGCCCAATCATAATAAATAAATAGTTAATATGCCCAATCATAATAAATAAATAGTTAATATGCCCAATCATAATAAATAAATAGTTAATATGCCCAATCATAATAAATAAATAGTTAATATGCCCAATCATAATAAATAAATAGTTAATATGCCCCAATCATAATAAATAAATAGTAAATATGCCCCAATCATAATACATAAATAGTAAATATGCCACAATCATAATAAATAAATAGTAAATATGCCCAATCATAATAAATAAATAGTTAATATGCCCCAATCATAATAAATAAATAGTTAATATGCCCAATCATAATAAATAAATAGTTAATATGCCCCAATCATAATAAATAAATAATGCATGGCCCCGATCCTAAGATATACATTTTTTTTTAATAAAAAAATACAGAATGCATTAAGTGTTTCTCTATATAAAATATTGCATGTGTTTGCATTACATGCTCTGCGCATGCGCACGTGGCAGAAGTTACGACAAGAAACTCTGAACATACTTATGAGCCTATGATCAAGAGCGTAGCTACGGGCGAAGGGGCGTGCCAGATGTACAACACCCGTAATTACGCTTCGGAGGCGGGGTGAGGCATTTAAATCGTACAGTATGGGCGTGCTTAGGCGTGTAAGTATGTGCAGCCATTACGGCCGACAAGAGTTACGCTTTGAAAAGTTAAGATAGGGTTTGGAAAGCGTAAAACGGCAAAAATGCGTACGACCGAAGGGAGGGTCTAGGGGAGGGCATAGTGATTACAAAAGCGTAAATACGCGTTGAAACGTAAAAAGAACGCAAGTCTGGATCCGGCCCTTAGATTCTAACAGCCTACCTTTAAGTAATCTAACTTTTGAAATGAACAGACAGAATGCTAATTTTTCATTTACATGAAAATGAGACAGGAACATAATTTAATAAAACCTATAAAACAAAATTCCCATTAATACAAACAATATTCATTTTCCAGAGAGAGAAAATGGAACCGCTTCAGTGCATAAAAAGATCTGTTATATAGCGCCTGGGTACAAAAGGCTAATGATTGCCCCGGTTCAGGTTCTCTCAGGAACCCTCTGTCACATTCATGAAATGGAATCTACTTTTGAATAATGCATCTGGGCTTCATTTAAAATATAAAGTGTCTAATTTGCGGACAGACCATCAGAATTCAATTGAAGTGAGCTTTGATAGCAATGTTTGGATAGAACCCTTTTCTCTAAAAGCTTCTCGATGAAGTCATTATTTCTGTAAAATGAGATTACTTTCTTCCACTCCACTTGTCAGTTATTTGTAATGCACAACATGTCGGGACTACTAATTTTAGCATCACGCCTAATTGTTTTAATTATCATTAATGTTATTACAGAGATTACTTATTGTTTTCAGTTCCATTAGTTGTTTAATGATAGACATTGCGTGAAAAGTATTAGCGTACACAGGGGAATGGAGGAACTGTGGATGGAATACTATGTACCAGGGAGTTCCCAGGAACATCATAATGTTACAGCAATTCCTATAAGCTTGACAGTGTCAATAGGTGAACCAATCAATGATTCCCAGGGCCAGATTTAATAACCTATGGGTTTGGAAAAGTGGAGATGTTGCTTATAGTAACCAATCAGATTCTAGCTGACATTCTCTAGTATGCAATAAGAAAGTGAGAGCTAGAATCTGATTGGTTGTTATGGGCAACATCTCCACTTCTCCAAACCTGCAGCTTAGTAATTTTGGCCCCAAGGGGTGGTGGAGAAATTAAAGTTGGAAAATATGGGAAAAAATCTGATAAAGGTCCCATGTGGATGGGATTGACTATAGGTGGGACTAACAAATAGGTAGGCGGCATTAGCATAGTTTAAATAACCTTAATAAGAGCAGCAAAAGTATGTTGGTGTGGTTATTGATAGCCAATTAAGTACGGGAACAAGTGGTATGTAAAACGGTTACATCAAATACAACTTCTATTGACTATTCACAATACAATACAGGGAATTATAGTGACCGTTATTGCAATGCAGGTACCATCCTAGTGACCACCACCCAATACAGAAAGCATTCTAGTGACCACCCTCCATTCTATATAAACAGCATCCTAGTGACTGTTACTGCCAACATCCTAGATCTCTGCAAACAATAGTGAGTACGATGGGTGGCCTTAAAAGGTCCGGCCAATCTATTATTAAACCTCCAACAAGTATCTAGGCTGACAACAAGTAATGGCATCACTGAGTTTATCCTGGGAACCAGAGATCTGAAAGTTCTGTCCAGTGTTAATTTAGTTAAGCTTGTCCCAAAGAGGGTTCTAAAGTGTACCTGTACTGTGTATGGGAACTTCACTGGTAAATGATATGACCAATAGAGTTAATTGAAGTACTATTCATTAGGGCTTTAAGGTGACTCCTGACAAATTGAGGTAAACTTAGATCTTAATGTAACGTTGCATTCACTATTATGTTATTGAGCTTCAAGCTAAACAACTTTTTTTTTATTGTGTGGATTTTTTTTATTATTTACAATCACATTTGGAAACCTACATTTGACATCGGATCTTCCTTATCTTTCTGTGGCTGGCCAATACTCTCAATCCCTGGCTGTACACCATTATTTATACACAGATATGAGAAAGCTCTGAGGGGAGTCACAAAGCCTCGCTTCCCACTATATCATGTGCAAAGTCATTTTTTATAGCAGTGCTACTTTAAACTACAAGCTTGATTCTTTATTTGTCTTCAGATGCCTGTTTTTATTAAAGTTAATGTGAATGAATACTGGTAGCCAGTCAGCATGAGAAAGAAAAAAGGGACATAATATGGCAATCATTTAGATAAAATAATCATATTTATTAAATTGAGTGCTATCCTAGGTGCGCTCCATGGTGTAGTATAAAATGTTCTTTAATACACACACATAAAAAATCTACTACATTCAGCTCTTAATCTCTTAATCTGAGAGCAAGAGAACCAAGCATAAATAACACACACAAGGAGAAAGTATCACTATTCACCGGAATTGGCAATTCGTCTACGATTCCTTTCACGCGTGCAGGGTAAGAAACCTCTACGCGTTTCATCGGCTATGGACTGCGTCAGGAGGTGTAACCAGATACTATCAATTCAACAGATGTATTGTACTGTTACAGCACACTTGTATCCTAATCAACAGTCTTTAAAATGGTCACATGTGGGGGATCTGATTACACCTCCTGACGAAGTCCATAGTCGAAATGCGTAGAAAGGAAACGATTTTTATGGCACGCTGCATGTACTAGAATTTTAAAGTATGTGTATTAAAGCACATTTTATACTACACCATGGAGCGCACCCTTCGTTTCTTTATTTCCTAGATGAACCTTTGGACCGGACACAGACCAGTCCTAAAAGAGGGGAGCAATGGTCCTTATCGGGACCTGGTGATCCTAATATTGGAAATTATTGATATCAATTGGAACAGATATATTTGAATTGCACATTCATTTGACTGTGGAACTGTACTGGACACTGACCTGAGCATAATAATTGTGGTTTTTGTAAATACATGTATAATAATTCTTATAATACATGTCCACAGTCCACACGTAAAGGGTGTCACTATGAAACTTTGATCATGCACACAACTAGGAATATACTTTTATAAAAGCAAAATAGAAATCTACGGACTCACGGTTGTATCATTGGTGGTTACGTAGACCAGGACGTCTGATGAATTGCGGTTATTGATGTACCGATAGCAATTCCACACGCAGCTGATCAGATAAGCCTGGACATAAACACATAAACAGTCTCAATTTCTATAAGTTGATGCAGTTAAGTATTAAGATGACAAAACACTGCAAAGGAATCATACAGTATATGAGCAGTACAAACATGATTTACTGGAATTCTGACAAAACAGCTCTGGTCAATACACAGGTAAATAAAGAAACTAGGTTTACCCAGCTGCCAGATGAGTTAACTAATGGATCGTTTATCGAATCCCCAGAAAATTTGTAAGGTGTATGACAAATTTTACACCTGAATTTTTATAACCTTTTATATTTACACACAGTCTGTTCTTAAGCAGAGAACACACTACAGCGTTTTCGGACAATTTTTGTGTCGACCACATGATAAACGGCTGTTTGACATGAATTCGTGTTAGTGTATACTCTCCCACAATCCTGTTTTATCGTCTTAAAGCACATAACATTGATTGATTTGATTTAATAAACGTCCTAATTTTCATCATAAACGATGTAATGCCGTTTTTACAATTCTAAAAGTGTGTCAGTCCAACGATTCTGAAGATAATTTCTCCAGCAGAGACGCCTTTGTGGGTGTGTATATTTAAATCTGTGATATCACGATCGTTTGAGCTGAGGGTTATGGGAGAAAAAATCACAGCTATGCCGTAAAATCGCATCAGTGTTTATGCATTAATTGTTACGTTTATCAGGGCTCCCAGTGATTGATAAAATCATTACGTATATCGTATATAGGCCATGTCTCCAGAAAGACATAAATACATTAGAGACTGTGCAAAGAGGAGCAACTAAAATGGTCCATGGCCTGTGTTACACAACTCACCAAGAAAGGCTAGAGGAACTAAACATGTATAGCGCAGAGAAGGGAGAGGGGGGATATGATAGCAACTTTCACATATATCAAGGGTTGTGACCAGCTAGAGGAGAGGACATTTTTCAAAGGAAGAGGTGTAATAGAACACGAGGGCATGAATATAAACTGGAGGGTGGTAGATTCAAAGGAAATTTGCGGAAAAATGACTTCACTGAAAGGGTGATAAATAAGGCGAATAGCCTCCCACCTGAGGTGGTAGAGGTAACACAGTAGAACAGATTAAACATGCTTGGGATAAATATAAGGACATCCTAAATCTTAAACTAAATTGAGGGTAAATAGAGTCTAGTGTCAGTATAGTTTTAAATAAACAACTGGGCAGACTGGATGGGCCATGTGGCTCTTATCTGCCATCACTTTCTATGCATCTGATGATATTTTAGGTAGCATGCACTAAGCTTTACTCTTTGTAGTTGACAATTATTTACAAACACAACTTGAAGTGACTACCGGTAAAACCCTGAAACCGGAAAAATGAGCCCTTATGCCTTTCATAGCATAGTGCATAGAGAAACATATATGGGCCTTACTACTTTCAATATCACATGATCATTGAGCATGATGATTACAACAAAAATTTAAATATTTAATTCTATTTCCAGAGAGCTAGATGTTAAATCAGATGTGACCCATATAACATATTTGTCACACAGTAGATTATTGGTATTACAAATGAATGAAATTAGTTCACTTAAAGATTCACAGTTGAGCGTACTTTTGCGCATTTATACTCAGAAATCAAATGAGCCACATTGAAATCATGTGATTTTGACAGCAATCGGGTTGTGACTGAAGAGGAGATGCAGAACATTCCACTACTGTGGGCTAGAAGTGTTTTTTTTTTCTCTTATGTCTGGATAGGTAGCAATAAGTTCCACCTAGGGCATCAGGGTTGGGGGAGGGGGACAGAGGGACACAGATAAATTGTAACACAGGGCTGGCGAAATGCGCTTGAAGGGGGGAGCTGAGCAGTAGAACAGCTTTTCCCTACTCTGCTGTGACAGCCTGAGTGTTCATAAAATAGTAGAAAGAAATAAAAGGAAGTTTTGTATTATCAAAAATATATAAGAGCAAGATGCAAAATAATTGTGAATCAAAAACAAACTTTATTAGTTGAGATGGATTAAAACAAGAGAGTAAAGTATTTTTATGCGTCATAGTTTATGTTTATTGTTACTCTATGATATTTTTATATTAATTCTACATTTTTCCTATTTGAATTCATATCAACCCACTTTTAATAATGTTTGCTTTTAATAAGCTTTTAATAATATATTATCTTGTTCTTGCACATAGCATATCTTATTATAAAGTCTATTATTTCCCTTTATTTTATCTTTTTGTTTATCTATTGATTTATTCATTAATTGAAATCTATATTGGTATCACTGGGATAAAGTGATTTATGCACCAAAGGGTTTTCTTTCTTTCTACATATCTCTGAGGGTTGAAGAATCCCTCCATTTTAGGCAGCCATTTTCTCTCCAATTCCCAGGGACACCCCCAGCTGGCTTTTCTGTGCTCTAACTTTTCATAAAATGGTGGCTGCTATGACGCCTTTTTTCTGCTGTGCAAGGGGATGGGGAGCGACGATGAGGGAGCGGTTTGGTGGGTGAGCGACTGCCTAAACTTTTCTTAGGGTTCCCAGAGACCTAGCATTCTCTGCCTGTCGCAGTCACACCCCTGGCTAACGCGGTAATTACGCCACTGCTGCTTCTACTTGATTAAACATAACTGTGTCTCCTTTAGGACTATTGATTGGAACCTGACCAATCCCTGGTATAACCACTTACATTGACAATAATAATGATGATAACAACAGACATTGGATGGGCTTTCTATGAGGTGCACATGGTTCAAAATAGGACGGAAATTGAGTTAGTTTTGCATGCGCTGGAATTTATTTGCAAACTGTGACCAGGGCCAGATTGAGGGCAATGTGAATCTGTGGCTGAAAATGATCAAAAGCCCACACTCTATAGAAGGTCTGGCCAACCTGTGGCTCTCCAGATGTTATGAAACTACGAGTCCTAGCATTCTTTGACTACAAAGACATAGCTGAAATCTGACAAAGCATGCTGGGGCTGGTAGTTTTGAAACATCTGGAGAGTCACATGTTGGCCAGGCCTGCTATATAGTGTGCTTTGGAGGAGACTGTCAGACCCTGACATTCATCCTTATGCACTGCCGTGGGAGGCCTGGAGATTTGTAGTGTTTGGTGGCCTATTTTCAGATGGAGGCCTGAGACTGTAGTCCCATTTGCCCCATTGTTAATCTGGCCCTGATTGTGACTAAAGATGGCTATACATGACAGATTATCAGTTCCAGCAGGAAGTGGACCAATATAAACGGGTCGATTTCCCACTGGGAAAGGTCCCGATATCGGTGCCACTCACCTCTCACCCTGCTGGGACTTGTAATCCTGGCAGAACAGGGAGGTGCTGCTGAGATTGTCAGGAGGTCTGCACAAATTGGCTGGGCCTCCTGTCAATCCTATGCAGAGAAGCCCTGTACAGTAGTGTGTGGCCGGTTTGTGTATACATAACCAGTGAGCATACCAGTAATAAAGTAATGAAAGCTCTGCATCTCTTATATCTTGCAGATTTCAGAGCTTTCATTACTTTATTACTGCTGTACTAGCCAGTAATAATGGTGTCAGACAGAGTAACTCCTCCCAGAAGGTGGAGGTGAAACCAGCAGCTTGGGTCTGATTTATTTTAAACATGCCATAAGATAAAATTATCAGGCACAAGCGTTTTTTGGCCTGTTTATTGCTGTTTGGTCCAATCATCTGCTGCTCTGACCAATAATCGCTCTACTGTATGGCCAGTTTGACTCCGGTTGCAGTCTCCGGTCCGATGGCCCCCTTTGCGAAATAGAGACAGCCGAAAGTTACTTTTTGGGTGTCTCTATTTCGAATAGGGGGTCATTTTATGTGCCGATCGCCATACTCGCCCATTCATTCATTCACCTGCTGGATGACAGCTATGAAGAGGTGAGTAACCTCTCCTGGGCATTTTAGTATTTGGGAGAGGTTAGGGTTAGGCGCTTAGGAAGGGAGTTTTAGGGTTAGGACCATAGAAACAGAGGGATAGGGTCAGGCTGCGGGGAGTGGGGTCTTAGGGTTAGGCTATAGAGAAGGGAGTATTAAGGTCAGGCTAGGGAGAAGGGAGTATTAAGGTCAGGCTAGGGAGAAGGGAGGGTTAGGGTCAGGCTAGGGGGAAAGGGAGGTTTAGGGTCAGGCTGCGGGGAAGGGAGGGTTAGGGTAATGGAAGTGGAGAGTTAGGGTTAGAATTAGGGGAAGGGTTGGGGTTAGTTTAGCCACCCACCTTTCGGAGCACCCTATCGAAATAGACTCAATTAATTAATAAATTCTCAATTAGCATCATAGGGCTAGATTTACTAAGCTGCGGGGAAAAGTACTTTTCTATTACATACTATAAAATGTCAGCTAGAATCTGAGTGGTTGCTATGGGCAATAGGTCCTATTTTCCTTTTCTGCATGTAGTAAATCTATCCCATAGTCTTCATTGGAATAATTGTTATGATGCAATTAATTAAAAAGAATAGCACATATATTGGCCAACATACATTAAGGAAACTCGAGAACAAACCATAAGAAATGAAAAATGATGTGAAGAGCCTCCACTGGTGAATTTTCCTGCTTCAGAGTCAATATTACATTTATGCTCATCGTGGGAATTGCCTGTTCAGAAGTACATGATATAATCGCTATTACAACCATAGCGCAGTGAGATTAGTGTGACAGTCTGAGCCTCATAGAGTAAGGGCCAAGTGGAGAATTCTACCATAACAATGTTTATACAAGTGTTTAAGTTCCCTGACAGATGTATAACTTCAGGGCTGCGTCCAAACTTGCATAGAAGATAATTAAATAACATTTTGATAATACAATTTAAGCCAAAAATGTGAAAAACAAGACAATAAATGTGTTTCCCAGTGTTGTATATAACATAAACAGAATGTGGTTTTTGGTTGTTGTAAAATGTGCACATTTTACTAAATGGCGGTTGAATTTTAGGAAATACATATTTATTTTTCGCATGTTTACATGCTTATAAATTTTGTTTTACAACTATATTTGTTACATACAAGAAATCTATAGTTGGTGGATGAAGAGAGCTGTGAGTTTATAGATAATTATATATAATGAAATATTCTCTACAGCTGCATTGAGTTGCATTATGTCTTTAAGAGTTAGCCCTTTCAGCATGAATTACCATTCAGCTTTAGACAGGAACCCAAACTGATCCCGAAACGCGTTGCTGACTCCGAATACAAACATCACCCTCCATCAGGGGCGTATTAAGAAGTGAGAGGGCACTTGTGCAGGATTTGTACATGGCTCCACCCCCCCTAACTGAGACAAGACTGTCCCGATTCTCGGACCTCAAAAAGGGCGGAGCCTAACTTGCTATAAGCCCCACCCATTTCTGGCCTGCCACAGAGGGAGAGGGGCTCATTCAACATCTATTTCTTCCCTCCAGAAGATCTGAGAGTGAAGAAGATGCCGAATGGCCCCCCTTCTCCTGCCAACCCTGGGTGCAGGATGCATGCCACAGGGCCCCCTGTTCTGAGGGGCCTGTGTGCACTGCACACCCTGCACCCATTATAGATATGCCTATACCCTCCACAAACCTTCACTTCTCTGTGTCACGTTCCATCCAGCCGCCCGGAAGAGCTGATAAACACAGGGAAGGATAGCACAGTGTTTAGAGACTGAATTCTCCCATTTCTATGCTTTCTTCATATTTTCTGTGATACACAGATATATTTATTTATTTATGCATGCGTCCAATATTTTTAGATAATTTGAGTCTATTTTGAATCACGATATAAATAAATGGTTTTGTAAATATTATTCTATTTGTTTTTATTGAGTTATCCATTGAGAAATTTGAAAGACTAAAAAATGGAGGAGCGGATTCACAGATACGAGTGTAATAAGTAGTAAGCAAATTTACGCACGTACGTTGCAAGGCAACACCCATGACTCTATCCTCGCACGGATGGATTTTCGGTGACTTACGCTTCCACAGGGCACCCTGAACTCTTCGTGTGCATTTATGTGCGTAAATTGCTTACATACTTGCGTACGTGACTAATCCTGCCCTCAAAAGCCCATTGAAATGAGTCCCCGCGCTTACTTTCACGTAACTTCGAATGAACGGTAGAAAACCACGCCCTTCCGTACGTATGTCACTAAGCGCGATTCAGAAATCTGTGCATAATGGACTTCCGTTCCTAAATCCTACGTAAATTGCATGGAAAAAGTTACTACGCATGCGAAGTTAATCCGCTCCTAAAAATACGCACAGGAAAAGTAGCAAAATCGTATCTGTGAATCCAGTCCGGAGTTTTTATGTTGAAAGGGGCTACTCTAATGTTGTAACTTTGAACTATGAACATTTTGGTATCAGACATCACCCTGGACTTTCTATCATCATTGGATTTATCCTATAAATATTGCCCTTGAATGTGTACCTACTTCTTCCATTAATGAGTACTGCTTTTATATGCATATTATAATTTTAACACCTATTATATACGATTTATTTAGTGTAATTTGTATAATATAATTTTTTTATACATCCATTGTTATTTATCTGAATACATCATATGTATTGAATTTGTTTAATCTATAGGGATTTTTGTTTAATTTATTTAATCAATTTTATTGTCTATCTTTATTTGTTTTATTGTATGAAAATATAATATATAAGAGATTTATAATAACCATCTATAAACTCACAGCACTCTTCACCCGCCAGCTATATATTTCTTGTATGTTTTGATCTTCTTTTGGGGGTTTGAGTAGATACCCCAGGGTTGACGGCTGGATTGCTGCAGTGATAGCGCTGGGACCCACTTTCTTTGTTGTTTTTATATTTGTTACATGTTTGCACCAAGCACCAAATCACTTATGTGAATACAAATAAGGACATGTCTTAAACGTGTTATATACATAGCTGCCGACTCTAATGTCCGGGAGACTCCCAAAATTTGGGCATTGTTCCTGGTATCCAGCAAGAGCCAGCAAGTCTCCGCCATTTGTGCATGATGACGTCATTTAACAGGGAAGGCTGATTATCACAGTGGAGGTATCGCTAAGTGATGGCTGTCTCTGTCTATGGGGTACCACTGAGGGATGGCTGTCTATAACTGTGGGGTACCACTGAAGGATGGCTGTCTATGATGGTTGTGGGTCTTCACTTAGAATGGCCCTTTATAAAAAAAAATAAAAAAAAAAAAAGGCCCTAGAATGGCACTTTTTTATACAAGCCAGAAGCAATCGATCCTCCCAAGATCGAAGACGCAGCAGCAAATAGTGAGTATTAATGCAACCCCAACCCTCCTCTTCCATTACCCTCAACCTCTCCTCTCCACAGCCTGACCCAAAACTCCCTTCCCCGCAGCCTAACCCTAAGACTCCCCTACCCTTAGGGTAACTCAAATACTCCCCATAGACTTTCCTGTGATACACACATTTTGACCATTTGCACTATGTGGCGTTGCGCATCATGACATCACATATAGGTGGTGCTGAGAACCTGCTATTATGCTTTGCTGTGGGCTGAGGTGCAGTCTGGCACAAGTATTGTTGGTAAGAGACTGCTGACAGTAGCTCATATGTCTCCTGCTGCCCCTACCTGCTGCTGTAGAGCTAAGGTGAGTATCGGACGCCCCCACTCTCTCTCCAGACCCGGGACAAAAATCCCCCTGACTGCAGCCCTGGGTGCCCCAGTTGAGTGAGGAAATGCTTCGGGGGGGGAAATAAAGGGGTCACAGGAAATAGAACCATGGGAGAAGAGCATGTGACCAGGGACAGGTCAAATTAACTGTAGCAACAATGAATGTCCATCCACCACTGCCATTGTTCACCATCTGAGAAATGTTTTTCCACTGATTTCTAAAGCTTTCATGGAGGTTTTAACTGCAATTAAAGAACATTACATTTAATATGTGCGATTAAAGCATTACATTCTCTCAGCTCCATACAACAGGAGTAATTCACAGTAGTGCTATAGTAGCTTGGTCTACTAATCTGAAAGACACAACACTGCTATCAAAACACTTACCTTAAAAGCCTGGATGACACTGATGAAGAAGAGAATGATTACAACAAGACAAGTGGGATTCACTGAAAGGATATCTTCCTTGTATGGGAAATTGGATGGCTGGAAGACAAATATATTGTTGTTAAAATAGGCTGTGTCAGAAAATATGCGGTAATAAATTGCATGTGTCAGCCGCGCTCTCTGAGAAGAGTGTTTCCAGCTGTGACATCGGGCAATGAACGACTTGTAATGTTGTAAAGGTCTATTAGTGGCCAGAATTACATTAGGAATAACAGAACCATAGGCCATATTCTGTTTTATTACACTTATCGGAAATAAAAGCTTTCAGACATCGTTGACTGCAGTAATACATGGCAAACTATGTCTTAAAGGGGACCTGTTGCTATGTCACTTGGTTTATTGTGACATTCTGAAACATAAATGAAACCAATCAAATTCACTAAGAACTAGTGACATCACTCAGTCATGTGACAGACAGTGTTAAACCCTTGTGTTCCTAAGGTGAGTAGCTGCCCATGTCCCCCATACAGCTGGGTACACACTACACTTTGGGCCTGATCCAGAGCTACGATGTTACACTGAGCGCTGTAGCGCTCAGCGTAACATCGCTGCTCT
>WWET01002268.1:179405-191109 GCA_011038615.1 Limnodynastes dumerilii
TGGGTCGCTAATGTGCAGCTCCCAGCAGTAAGTATCGGTGGGAGGATGCCATCTATACCTGCTGCTGCAGAGCTAAGGTAAGCATTGATGGGCCTCATCTGTCTCCGGGCCTGGGACAATAGTAGCATCTGCCCCCCCTCTTCCTGATGGCGGGGATATACAGTATTCCAGAGCGCTCGCAGAGAATGTCAGCTAGAACCTGCTTGGTTGCTATGGGCAACATCTCCACTTTTGCTTTCTAGCAGTTAAGTAAATTTAAGCCCCAGGAATGGATTCTGCTACTCCAATCAGCCAAATATCAAAAAGCACGATCCAGATTTTTATAAGTAGTAAGGAAACTGAGTCCTAAGTTGGAGACAAGTGCTTTATAAAAAACACAATTATAAATAAACGTAGCTGAGAAAATATTTGCTGTCTAGAATCAAATAAGGAGAAGAACTGCTGCAGCTCTGCAAAAAAAACCCAGACACTTCAATGCAAAAAGAGCAAAAATAAGAATGATTTATGTGCTCATACACAGACCAAGACCAGGACACAATATTAGGACACAAGCTCTGATCAAGGATTATCCAGGTGAAAAGAAAATCTCCTGCAGATCCCTGGATAAATTCAGTTCTAATTAATCTTCTTGTCTTAACTCTTTCTGTGTTCATAGTTCTTCTTTCACACACATCTATGTTATTAGTGAAGAGCTGGTTCATGCAGCTTTTATGAACTGCCCAAAGTAATTAAATATCAATAAACAATGCACTATAATCAGCAATGTAAATCTCATTCTCTGCTGCTTCTTCATATTTTTATTATTGCAAGACGAGACTTCATTCATGTAATTTAGAAGCATTGGGACTGTTTTTATTAATTATTATTAAACTGGGTAAAATTTGTTTTTGAAATCCATGATCCTAAGTATTACCACTCTCCTCTTGCATAAACCAGGTTGCCCAAAGTTTTGTAGAGCCCTAGGCAAAATAATCAAGAGTCCCATCAAATATTATTTCTTTTATTTATTACAAACATTCAGTGGCCATTGTGGGGTTTATGTCTGAGGCAATCATAAAATCACCAAATCTAGCAGCTTATCTGGGGTGACTAGCCCCTAAAAACAAAAATATATAATAAATAAGCGCTCAGAGGTTCAGTAATAGCAAACCTTTAATAAACATAAAACCTAATATACATAAAATGGCAATATGTATCAATATTTAGCAATTCACACAGTAAGACAATTTGCAATGCAGAAACCTAGCTTTACTATTGTAAGTGACTCCTTAAAGATGACTTCCACTGTGTGTAGGTCATGACCCCATTTCATTTTTATACTTAATACTTACTGGCATCATCCATGAAGTCAAATTCATTTCTCAGTTTATTGCTGGGAAGGTGGTAGAGATCTGGGTCCACAAGGGCACTCAACAGTATAAGAAGGACCACGGAATTAATGATCTGTGAAGACAGATGTAAAAAACTAATTTGTGCTTTTGTTTCATGATATAAAATAAACTATTCACTGTCTATAAAACAGGGTTGCCGACTCTCTCAGGATATCTGGGAGACTCCCGAAATTTGGGCAGGTCTCCCGGTATCCCGGTATAGCCGGCAAAGCTCCCACAAGCCCCATCAGCCATCAATTATTACTGTAATCCCTAGTGTTACTAGGGATGTGCCATGGCTTCCCTCTGTGTTCTCCTGGAGGGAAACTCTGAGAAGTCGGAACCCTGCTATAAAATATCATAATCTTGCTTTGTGGGTGAGACATTAAAACATAGAAACTAGAATGTTTTACAGATATTGATAAATGTTTTTTCGTTTTAACTGTAAATTTTTGTTATAACATTTCAGGACGTATTCAATAATGGCAGTGTTGCTGGGGCATTTCTTTTCCTGTGTTTCTGTTGCTAGTAGATTACCCCCTGCCTTTCATGCACTCGTTTTCATTTACCTATAAATTGATATATAAAATAGAGACACAGCTTTTATCAGTAAGTTTTGCTAATGGAATGTTAGGTCCTTCCACTTTAGAGGTGAAAAAATGTGTTGTGATGCTTTGTTTTATTTTTACTGACAAATACAACTAGATGTGGCTACTTATACTGTCTAGACAGGTGTGCAATTGTTTGGCTTCTACAGGAGATGTGCTGCCATTTAACCCAGGTGATGGCACCCCCAAACTTGCTCCTGTGACAGCTTATACACCAGCAAATATGGCATATATGCGCAGGACAATCACTGAAAGCATTCAATGACCTTTACTAGGCATCCTATTGGTTGATCCGCGCATGCCTTCTTTGAAAAACGTCACACGGAGCACAGAAAAAATCCCTGCATAGTTCATGGTTCATTTTAGTAAGTGGAGTAATGATGCCCAGAGGAGAGCGGTTACATAATACAAGATACTTTAATATTATTCCACCTTAGACTTTACTAGAAATGTTTTGTTACTTTTATAGTTGCAAAATTGTGCATTATTTTTTATTCTGTTTAGCTATAAATGTAATCCTGTATACAGCAACTCATTTCTGAAGACTCAGATTATCCCCCCCTAAAGGCTAGGGTCCGATAATCAGAATTCCTGAGTGATTATTATAACGAGGGGACAATATTGTGTAGTTTGTGCAGAAAGTCCAATTATCAGTCCTGTACCCCCACCTCCTGTAGTTAAAGCTCTGTATTCTGTAAGAGATGCAGAGCTTTCATTACTGTATTACTGCCATACTTTCTGGCAATATAGAGTTAGACAGATGGGGAAACTCCGGCCAGGAGGTAGAGGTGCCACGCACTGACCGGAGGTTATCAGTCAGCCAGTGAATTAGAAAGCTGCACAGGTCTCCTGCCATGATTGGCTGCACAGGTCTCCTGTCAATCAGTGCAGAGCCTGATGGGAGGCCCATGCAACCAATTCTGCAAGGGCCCCTTGTCAATCTCAGCAGCCCCTCCCTCTTCAACATGGACTGTTGCTCCCAATTGTGCCATCAGTATAGTCCTGTATACTGCAACTAACCATATTCTACTGGGTTAGTTTGTTATTTAAAAACTATGCATACATGTTGTTATAACACTAGAAAATGTACAACCATATTATAGTCATTTTAATAGTCAATTTTCTTTCAATAACAGTACTCAAAATACATCAATTACATGTATTTCATCCAACTTTAACACAATAAAGCCCAAGCTATTGCAAGCAAATACAATAAACATTACACAATACTTTCTGTTGATACATTAGAGTAGATCCAGAGTTAAATACGTGAACATACGGATGTACATATTTATATGTGCGTAAATACCTCCAAGGATCTTATATACCACCCATTAAACATGCCATTGGCAAATATCAATGTGTGTTCTTGCTTAATCATTGGCTACTCCAATGAGATGCAATTTTCACGATGATTAGCACGCGTGTTTGAATGTTTATAATAAAAAATACAATTAACTTAAACATGACAGCTAATAAGAAAATAGTTGCTCACGTCACGCTTGTTTAAAAACGCATGCAAGATCTAAAGCCACACCACAAGCAAGCAACAAAGGTGGCAAAAAACCTGGCAAAAAAAATAGATAAAGATACAAAACAAAATTTTTTTTTTGTATGTAAAATAATAATGTGAGTGATGCATCACGTTTTGTTATGGCTTAAAACATTCTACAAAATTGTCCGGTCTACTGAAAGGTCTTATTTGTGCTTTTTGAGGGGGTGGGGGTGATTCAAATATATCTGATCTTTGTATGGTAACAATAATGGGCCGGATCCAGAACTACGTCTGTTTTCCATAGACGGACGTAATTCAATGAACAATAGCTACTGCGCATGCGTAGTAGCTATTGTACGTAATCTGCGTATCGTTTCGATACGTAGATTGCGTATATGTGGTCTTTTAGACCGCATATATGCAATCTACGTATAGAAACGATACACAGATTACGTACAATAGCTACAACGCATGCGCAGTAGCTATTCATTGAATTACGTCCGTCTATGGAAGAAAATTTGGGACAGGGAAAATAGACACAATATGATGTTTAACAGTTTACAACAGGTGACAATATGGTGGGTATGTTCAAAGCGCTGGATGACTCAAATCAACTCTAAATCAATAAAATAAATTAAATGTGTCCATAAAACACGCGGCATACAGGTGAAATGTGGGTGCACAATGTCAATATGTTCATCACAAAGAAATCTTCACTGGTGTATAATATACATAATCTCACATCCCGGTCATATCATAAGGGATGAAAGAAAAGAGGTCAGTAGGGCAATAAAAACAATATTGAAGACGGTCAAGCCTAAAATCAATACGTTTTAAAAAGGTGTTTTCTGTCTAGTAAAACGTATTGATTTTAGACTTGACCGTCTTCAATATTGTTTTTATTGACCTACTGACCTCTTTTTTTTTTATCCCTTATGATATGACCGGGATGTGAGATTATGTATATTATACACCAATGAAGACTTCTTTGTGATGAACATATTGACATTGTGGACCCACATTTCACCTGTATGCCGCTTGTTTTATGGACACATTTTATTTATTTATTGCTTTTGAGTTGCATGATTTGAGTCATCCAGCGCTTTGAACATACCCGCTGTTTTGTTTTGATTGCATATTTTTAGAGTTTATGGACACTCTAGGGTAGTTTGTTGCTGTAAGTATTGTTATAGCGCTTTTTTTAGATTCCCTACCCAATGTTTTGCAGGTGACAATACGGTGTTTTAAAAACAAATGAAGGTGATTGTTTGATGTTAGTTATTTGAAAAAGAAATAAATACAAATATTTTGAAACTAAAAAACAAAAAACAAATTGGGTGACAAATATACATTTGATATTGATCACATTTGACAATTTCTAATAATGAAAACAAAATGAGCCCTAAAATATATCGCGCTTATACACCAAAACAAAGATTTATAAAAATAAAAAGAAACATAATACCAATTGCTGTGTGTCGATTAACAGAGTAGCAGCAAGCCCAAACATCAAAGAGATTGCCAGAGTTTACTCGGGTGCTTCAATGCAGGACGCACCTAAGAAAGTTACACTCAGGAACGTCGTCACGCTGAGGCATGCAGCCCTGGTTGCCTTCTCTGTTATGCCCTGGCTTAAATTTTGATAGCGTAAATATTATTTACGTTGTGTTTACCTAACTGTTGATCATGCGTAACTACGTTCTCGCGTCCACCAAAATAATTTGCACTCCGGGGAACGCCCTTCAACTCTGCCCACTCAATTATGTTAGCGTATTCTTTTAGGTACGTAACCGTGGATCGTGCGTACTGATAACAACACGTAAATACTTTAGCCGCGCATGCGCACGTGCTTAAAAATGGTTGTTAAGCTACTGCACGGGCGTAAATACGCTAGCGTACTTAGTTATGGATCTGGTCCATTATGTATTAAATGCTGAGCTCAGACAGGCATCCAGAAAGTACATGTAGCTAACCCCAGGGAGGTCACCTTTCCAATCCTGAGTATTAATCCTCTTTCTGATTATAAAACAAGATCAACATCTTCATGGTTCTGACATTTCTGAGAATTAAGCTATAAATAATTTCAGGGCTAGCGATGTAAAGAAGACACTGGTGTTTACAGCAATCAGTTTAGCCGGTTCGTGATAATACATAGTAAGGCTCCATTTTATTTTTACAGTCAAATTATATTGAAGGGCAAACGCATTTGCAATTTCAGATTTGATGCAATTAAAATAAAATGATGAATTTCTAGTATTAAAGGATGATTATCGAGGACACAAATTAACCCATAAAAAATAGTGTAAAATGATCTAATTGAGTAAACCTGACCACACACTACATCGATTATTGGTCCATTCATACAATAATCGGTAGATCGGACTAATAATTGCTGTAGTGCGGGCATGTCTAACTCAAGGCCTGTGGGTTACATTCGGCTCAAAAGTTTTTATATTGCAGCATCAACTCACACAGGGAGGTCCAGTGATCATGGCTGAAAAAGACCTGCTATCAGCTTCTGCGGTACTTCAACAGGACAGCTGATAGCAAAGGCCTTTTCAACTGTCCTGTATGGCTCTGTTTAGATTTACAAACCATTAAAAAATAATGACTTAAAGAAGAAAACTTGTGTATTGATCCACAGATGTAATGAATTAAATGCATCTCATTTTTCATGTCATTGTTATTGGTGCTTAACGCTAATCTTGTATTAGATTTAACCTCCTCTTACTTAATACTCTACAGTGGGGTTTAGGTACAGCTTTTCATTCTAAAGGCCTGATTCAAGTAGCATCGCACCTGCGTATTTTGTAATACTACATCTAATACTACATCTAATTGTACGAATTTTTTTTTCTATTTTTATATGCAGCTCATATAAAAATCAGGTACTGTAATAGACGGTAAAATGCGCACATTTTCCCATCTATAGCGGGCCACGATACTAATCGAATCAGGCCCATAGATGCTCAATTTTCCGACATGGTGGGAAAGCTAGATTTCAATCCATTAGAAAATCATTAAAACTTTGTTTATTTACCTGTTAGCAGGTGCTGCAGAGATCAAACAGTGGCGCTGACATCAATCACAGAATAAGTCATAAACTCTTTCTGTAGGACACTGAATGGGTGATGTCACTTCCATTGTCTGATCTCTGCAGGAAGCGATTCGTTTTTTATTGGTAAGTAAACAAAGCTTTAATGATTTGAGGCCCTAATCAATTTCCCCCAGCAGATGGGCCTGCCATGCATCGCAGAGATATCCCTGATTTTGGGAGTGGTTTAACTGAGCACAACTGTAACCTATCTGCCTTTCATGGTGTCTTTAGGGTTGCCTCCATTGATTGTATGACATTACTGATTAAAAACTGGCAAATGTGTTAAATTTGGTGTTATTTATTCATAAATAAAATCCTGGGCTGTGTTAACAGATCCATTTTTTAAAAGTACGCAATTATACGCACGCACGTAGCAAGGCCACACCCACCAACACCCAGGACACTCCCCTCTCACGGCTGTACAATCGTAGACATACACCTCCATAGAGCACCTCTAACTTTACGTGTGGACTTATGTGCGTTTATTCTACGTTACTTACGTAAATAAAGTTAAACCGTACCTAAAAATACACACGCAACTCCACGTGAAAACGGATCTGTGAATACGGTTCGCTGTCTTCATAAAACCACTATTTATAGACGACAATAATAACTTATCTGAATTTCTGCCTGATCTGACATCTTTTACTTTTTACATGATTAGGAAACTCATAAACCACTATGGCACATATTTTATGTACATGATCGTAATCCAATTATACCTACATTGCTTTTTTGGGTGTGTATACCTTACACCCACACACACGCCTTGCCAGCCAGAATAAAATAACACTATTAGTGATACTTAATTATGCCCAAATATGCGTTTACATGCAGGTGGGATCGGATACTGAGGAGAGATGACCTGATACCTTTTAGATGACTCAGTGGCCTTAATCTCCCTTATTAAGCTTGTAAACAAATTGCTCATCTCAAAAATGAAGAATAACAGCAGCACTGTCACATGGGAAATGTCCCACTAAACGCTGACCTGACTTTGCACTTTTGTACTGGATAACAAGGTAAAAAAAAGGAACATTTTCCACCGAGTCCTTCACCCACACATATATTAGCGGCAGTGAAAGGTAAAGCAGAAGCATATTTTTACCTGGACCAGACCTTGCTGAACTGCAGAGGAGGCAAATTGAAACCATGCAACAAGGTGAGAGGTGACATTTACCACATGGTTTCTGACTCTACTGGAATATCCGGGAGACTCACGCAAATCTGGACATATCTCCCGGTATCCTGGGAAAATCACCCGCAGTCCTGCCATCAGGGCGGGGGGGACAGCCAGGTCCACAGCTGATAGGGGCCCGCCATCATCACAGGGCCAATGCGCAGGGAAGAAGTTCCCTGCGTAATGGCAAAATGGTAGCGGAGGTCCGCGGGGCCCCACCCATGTGACATCACTGATTACGTCACATGGGGGCGGGACCCCATTGGTGTGTCTTGGGACCCACCAATTCTGAAGTAAATAGAAATAGAAATAAATTCTGCGTCATTCATAATCTCAAGTTTATAAATCAGAAATGACCCCTCTTTATTACAAGGATAAGGCAGCATGATGGCTGAAGGGGTTAGCGCCTCTGGTTTGTTCAGCGTTTTAATGGAACAGACCATTGTCCATTTTACAGTCACCTGATTTGTTCAGTTCCGGGAGGGAGGGATGGGTAATGTCTGATTGTGGGGTGTGGTTTGCCGGTATGATGGTCTTTTTTTACCAATCACCATCGTACTACAGCTGAATGGAGATTGACGATAATTGCCAGCAGTCTCCATTATAGAAAGCGGCGGTGATGCAACTCCTGGAGTTGTGATGAGTCATTAGCTAAAGAGTAAACCCTACCCTTACCCCCTTCCTAACCTTCTATTTCCCACAGCCTATCCCTAACCTTCCCCTCTTCAGCTCTAACCCTAACTGTCCATGCTCTGGAGCCTAACCCGAACCCTCCATGCCCTGCAGCCTAACCCTCCATGCCCTGCAGCCTAACTCTCCATGCCCTGCAGCCTAACCCTCCATGCCCCACAGCCTAACCTTAACCCTTCATGCCCCGCAGCCTAACCCTAACCCTTCATGTCAGTCTTTAGACTGCACTTACGCAATCTAGGTACAGAAATGGTACGTAGATAGCGTAGATAAGCTCATACGCATGCATAGTAGCTCAATTCTTAAAACAACGTACGTAACACAAAAACTAAGTAACTGTGAATCTGGATCATGGTTCAGAAAGTAGCTGGTTCGATATAAGTCCTACTACAATAATGCATTGTAATATAAATAATGGAAAACACCTAATAGACCGGTGACCTCGCTGGGAAATAGTGTCAGAGCTGTAAAGTGTAAAGGAATTATTGGGGCTGGTTTTACAGTGTGAATCCTGGTCTTATTCACGTTCGGAGGCAGTTATCACCCTCTATGGTCTATTATACATTCAGGTTTCAGGAATTTGCAGTAAGGGAGATTTACAGTTCCCTGCGCTCTGATAATGAGTGCGGTGCATTAAATTGTGTAAGGCAGCACTAATGGAAGTACCATGACGGCCAATATGTACTTATCGCTAATGAAAAACTGCCAGAACGCGTGGATAGGACAAGGACAGCAGAAAATGCTATGGATACGAGATCTGCAGTCTACAGACTACTGGCATGTTATAGTGTTCATGTTATACTCTGCAGAGGAAACATTGTAGAAGGCTTAACTGACACACACACACACACACACACACACTCACACATACACACTCTCACACATACACACACTCACACATACACACTCACACACACTCTCACACATACACACACTCACACATACACACACTCACACATACACACACTCACACATACACACACACATACACACACACATACACACACTCACACATACACATACACACACACACACATACACATACACACACTCACACATACACACACACACATAAACACAAACACACACACTCTCACACATACACACACTCACACATACATACATTCTCACACACACATACACATACACACATACATATACCCACACACACTCACACATACACACACATACACTCACACATACACACACACATACATACATATACTCACACATACTCATACACACACTCGCTCACACATACACAAACACACATACATACACACACACATACACTCACACACACACACACTCATATACAAACACATACATATATACACACACATATACACACACACACACACATACATACACACATACTGTACATATACACACACATATATACACACATACATATATGTACACGCGCACACACACACGCACACACACATACATATACACTTACACAAACACATACACACACATATATATATATACACACACACACACACATATACACACACACATATACACACTCACACTCATACATATACAGACACACACACACACATACATATACACACACACACATATACACACACACACACACATACACACACACACACACATATACACGCACACACATATACACACACGCACACATATACACACACACACACACACAGACACACACACACACACACTCATCATAGTTGCCAACTTTTACAAATGAATATCAGGGAGCTTGTGATAGCGGACCGGATTCTCACCTACGTGTTTTTCATCTTCCGAGCGAAGTTATAAATGTATAGCTACTACACATGCGTAGAAACTGTTTTACACTATTGACGTACAATTTTGTTACGTTGATTGCGTACATGCAATCTTTAAAGACCGCATGTACGCAATCTACATAACAAAATGGTATGTCAACAAAATAATGGTACGTAGATAGCGTAAAATAGTTGCTACGCAAGCGTAGTAGCTATACACTTATAACTAGGCTCAGAAGATGAAAAGAACGTAGGTGAGAATCCGGTCCAGCACCATGAAGATGCTGCAACAAGGAGGTGTGTCCTGTGAATAGCTCCACCCATATTGTGGAGCAGCAAGCTCCCTATATATTGGACCTGTACCTTCACCTCCTGGCTGCAGTTTCCCCATCTGTCTCACGCCACAATTACTAGCAAGTACAGCAGTGATACAGTAATGTAATGTAACAGAGGGCTTCCATTACTATATAACTCCTATACTTGCTGGTAATTATAGAGACAGACAGACAGTAAAACTCCGGCCAGGAGGTGTAGTTGCCACACATTGGCCGGAATTTCTCCAATAGCCAGCCGATTAAATAGCGACACAGGTCTGACAGGAAGCCTATGCAGCCAATTAGTTGCAAGTGTCTCCTGTCAATCTCAGCAGCCCTTTCCTCTTTAACACGGATTATCGCCTCCCGCAGGATAGCTGTGTGGTGCTGATATCGAGACCTTACCCTAGGTAAAAATGTTATGGCAACCTTCTGTGCAAAGAAGAGCAACTAAAATGGTCCATGGCCTTTGTAACAAATCATACCAAGAAAGGCTAGAGGAACTAAACATATTTACATAGTTACATAGTTGATGAGATTGAAAAAAGACAACAGTCCATCAAGTTCAACCTATTTTGGATCTCCTGCAATCCCTATCTTTATATTGGAAGTTAATCCATATAAAGAAACCTCAAAACTGTTGCAATCCTAAGATAAATAAATACATACATTTCTACCTTGCTCCTCTACTGTCCTTTATTTAAATTAGCGGTCCTGGTAACCCTGAATGTCCTTTTCTGCTAAAAAAAATGTATCTAATCCTTTCTTAAACATATCCAGTGAATCTGCCATCACAACCTTTTCTGGCAGTGAATTCCACATCCTGACTGCCCTTACTGTGAAGAACCCTTTCCTTTGCTGGTTGTGAAACTTCTTTTCCTCTAACCTTAGTGGGTGCCCCCGTGTCCTGTGTACAGTCCTTGGGGTAAAAAGTTCCTTTGAAAGTTCTCTGTATTGACCCATGATGTATTTGTATATATTGATCATATCTCCTCTTAGACGCCTCTTTTCTAAAGTAAACATGTCTAAACTGGCTAGCCTTTCCTCATAGCTCAATGACTCCATACCCTTTAACAATTTTGTTGCCCTCCAATATGTCTTTTTTATGGATTGGTGCCCAGAACTGAACTGCGTATTCGAGATGAGGTCTTACCAATGATTTATATAGTGGCAAAATTACA
>WWET01002268.1:192034-202477 GCA_011038615.1 Limnodynastes dumerilii
CAGAGAAGGGAGAGGGGGGACATGATTGCAGCTTTCAAATACATCAAGGGTTGTGACCGGCTAGAGGATGGTAGCATTTTTCAAAAGAAAAGGTGTAATAGAACACGAGGGCATGAATATAAACTGGAGGGTGGTAGATTCAAAGGAAATGTGCGGAAAAATTACTTCACTGAAAGGGTGATAGATAAGTGGAATATTCTCCCATCTGAGGTGGTTGAGGCCAATACAGTAGAACAATTTAAACATGCTTGGGATAAATATAAGGGTATCCTAAAATGTAACCCAAATTGAGGGTAAATAGGGTCTAGGGTCAGTATAGTTTTCAATAAACAAATGGGCAGACTAGATGGGCCATGTGGCTCTTATCTGCCGTCACTTTCTATGTTTCTGCTAGCGATAATCGCTCTAGTGTGTGGCCATGGTAAACCACGGACGAATTGCTCATGCACTCCAGTAACGCATGTACAGGTCGGGGTGTTCTACATAGAGGCGATGATTATCTCTGGACTCAGCAAGATGAGACTCTAGCAGGGAGGGCACCTCTGTAACGTGGAGCCCATCTGCAATGCTTACCCTGAAGGTCATAACAAATATACTGCAAGTAGATGGAATGCTCAGAGCACAGAGCAAGATGGAAACCTGGTGTAAAAACACATGGGAGAAAGGGAGAACTAGTAACTAGAGAGGGTACACCTGCCGCCCATGCAACTTGAGGAGAGCATGCATCATAAGAACAGATACGATAAAAGAGACTGGAGGTAACAGGAGGGAGCGCAGACAGAAAGAATCCAAACAGCCACAGAAACAAACAGAATGCAAAGGCAAACAAGAGTCACACAGTAATGGAGCAAGCAAGATGGCTACCGGCTATTTACAGAATCTGTCCCCCAATCAGCTTCCACAGCTGGGCACACCACCAAGCTTATTGGAGGATGAGCAAACAGTAAAATAGTGGCCACGGATGGAGATGGGAGGCGGATCACATGCAACTGATGTAAACAAAATAGCTCACAAATCTACGGTGCAGACACAAATTGATGTATAGATATTGGGCTGGATCCAGACTTAAGTAAATGCTTGAAATGAGTTACTCCTGGGCTAAACCATGTTGATCACCTCTCAACTCTAATTCTGTTTGCAACAGATGAAATATTTGAAATATGACTCCCCTGCAACCAACATGGTTTAGCCCAGGAGTAACTCATTTCAAGCACTTACTTAAGTCTGGATCCAGCCCATTACTTAAGTCCATGTTCAAAATGTAATGCTGTCTCAATTTGATAGCACTATGGATTAGAAATACATTTTCTTAAACTTTCATTTATTTGTGTGTTAAGGATACAAAGGCAGGGTTGCCTACTTTGCAAAGCTTCCCTCTGGGAGAACCCAGAAGGAAGCCATAGCTTGCTGCAAGGTGGCGGGGCTTAATGATGTGATTTATGCAAACATGTCATTAAGCCCCACCCCCTGTCAATCAGTCATGAAATCTCTAGTGTTACATGGGATGGACGGGGAGTGATGACATCATCAAGCCCCGCCCATCCCTAGTAACTCTAGGGATTTTACAGGTGTAATTAAGCTGGTGGGGCTTGTGAGGGCTTTGCCAGCTCTCCCGGGATACCGGAAGAACTACCCAAATTCAGGGAGTCTCCCGGATATTAACGGAGAGTCGGCAACCCTGTACAAAGGACACAATAAAAACAATCAATGAAGTTAACCCACAAATATTGGTCGAAAGACCATAGTTTACAGAAACATCCGGATTCATCTGTCGCTTATTATATGCATTGTGGGTGTCCTAGGCCTGTTGCATATATTTTTTCTTTTTTTTGCTCCTCAATACTCCTCTTTCAATTAAACGATACTTATATTGCGAAAGGCAAAAGCAAGAAACAAGAGATCTCTTCTATGTCCTTTTTTTATAGGTTCGTTGTTTGATGTAAGGATAAATGAAAAGAACAAGAGACATCTAGAGGACAAACTAGGCCCTGGAGCTGATGCAGCATCCATTAGGCAAAGCATGAATGGTAAGACAAAGGGTGAGTCAGAAGCAGCGACATTGTTTCATAGCGTGATGCTTAGCACTGCACATATGCACAACTTGCTCGTGTGTCTGGAACAAGCTTTGTATGGCACGTCAGGGCAACCAAAATATAACACCTGAGTTGGATCTTTGAGTTGGGTGTAGTTTGCTGCTTCGATGATCTGTCTTTCAATGGATCACTTTTGGCACTTAAGCAACGGCGGACGTTTTTGTCAGTTTCCGGAGAGACAGAGTCGTTACCACAACTTGTCTCTACATAGTGTCAAACGGCAACAGGTGAATTTTCCTAATCCTGGACCGTTATTTTTAAGTTACGTGCCTATTTCTAAGTGCTGTGCTAATGCGCATACGTAGTAAATATTTTAAGCAATCTACGTAGCGCTTCGTTAAGTGTTTTTACCTTACCCTACCCGTAACCCTTTCCTAAGCCTAACCCTCCGTGCCCCGCAGCCTAACGCCAATCCTCCATGCCCCACAGCCAAACACTAACGCTCCATACCCCGCAATCTATCCCTAACCTTCCCCGTAAGCCCTAACCTTATACCAGCCACAAATACCACAACCTGTAGCTAATGGGAGCAGGAAAATAGGTTCCCGTTCCCAATAGCAATTTTCTATTTGCAGAGGTTTTTGAACAATGATACAGCCACCATTCAGCCAACAGAACCGGCCACTGCATCCCACATTACAGTAATCCTAACCCCACCCGTAACCCCAACCATGCTTACACTCTGTGGTTCAAGTAAAAACGGCTGCCCTCAGTGGTTGAAATAGTGATATAGTTTTGCAATGAGCTTTACTTTTTAAATAACCAGAAACATTTTCATTCCATTCTAATTAGTTGATGCATTTTCCATCTAGACATATTTTCTTTTATTGCTGTGAAAATGATCAATAGTTTATAAAATACGTGGCATTACTGCAGTCTGCCATATTCTGCCAACACTTCCAGTAAGGTCAGAATACAATTTTCCTCCTGAAACTACAGCAATCATTAACTTAATTGCATCCATCCTGACTCCTGGATATGTCCCTGAATCAAGTGAAGTTTGTAACAAATTCCCGAAGCCACTATTCCTGGAAGCCATCTCTTTGTGTAGTAGGAATAGATCACCAAAGCCAGGACACTTTGGGGTTACAATAAATTATACTGTACCGTGATACTGGAGCACACACGACAATAAGCAAATCAGTGAAGTCTAAATGTTATTAATTGGGCTGAAATTGGAATGGATGATCTTGTTAATTGAAATTCTCTCTATTCCTCAGCGTGGCAGAAAAAGATTTGCTGTGACCCTGCACATCTGTAACTGATGCAGTGAGAAGCTGCGCACTTGCATGGGAGCCAAAGCCTTCCTCACCATTGGGCTAAACCAATATAAACACTTTATAGACTTTGTATGCAACTTTAGAATATATGGAAGCAGCTATATATAAAAAAAAAAAAGATAAGATAAAGCAAAACAAATCCAAAATTGCCTGGCTCTAAGTGAACAAAATCATCTCTAATCAATATCACCTAGGGCCACATCCAGACTTAGGCTCCCTTTAAGTACGATCACGTAGCATAGTTACGCAATCGTAAGTATAATGCACTCCCCTGGGTACTCCCCTCGAACGCACATAGACCACTTTGAGAAAGGGCCTCGTAGGCTTGAAACGCGTCAGCGGGTGAATCACAGGCTTCCGACAGACTCCATCAAACCGAGGACACAGCACGTGGGACGGCGTCTTCATCTCTCCTAACAGCGCCTCGGAAACCCGGGCCGGGGACGACTATAGAGAGAGTTTTAGATCTTTTTCTACCACGTTCTGGTACGAGGGGAGGGGAATCTGAGGGGAGAATCCTGTTTTGTGTTTTAGTATTTGACTAGTTTTTTACATGTTTTTTATTGAAGAAAGTCTGGTATGTGTAATAAACTGATGTTTAAGAACGTAATGCACTAGATCTTTTTCTCTTTTTTGTCTGTTTCAAATGACGCTGAAAATAGACTGCTGCTACACAGAGATCATTACTACTGTGCCACAATTGTATCAGACAAGCTGCCTGCCATCTTTTAGATACTTTCTTGCACCACATTAATTGTTTTAAAGTGCAGGTTTTAATGTGTATATTTTAAAGCTTTTAGCGCAGAGATATTGGAGTTTTTTGTTTTTTATGTACGCTTTGCAGATGAGGGGGTGGACCTCATTAAGGGGCCTGATTCAGAGATCCGTCGGCGATCGGGACGCAAATATACGCATCTAAGTGGCAGGTCGGAAAAGGTTACACCCACCAGAATAAACAGTCACTCCCCTCGCAACCTCCGACCGGACCTAAACTTCCACCTCCATAGACTTGCCCTAACTGGCTGCACTCACTTCCGACTGTATGTGTATTAGTTGCGTATATTTAGGGCCCTAACTCTGTAAGCGCGCCAACTTTCCCTCATCTAAATGCCTCCCCCCGCCCATTTCTATGCAAATCCTTCGGTCCGTATATTTCCGCCGCACTTAGGGTCACATTATTCTCCACCCGATTCACAAGTCCGACCTCAAGGCATTTCTGACCTTAACTTCAAAGTACATGGCGTTGCACTATTAATACGCATGCGCAGTTGATGCAAAATCGATCCGACCCTAAATAAATCGATCCGACCCTAAATATACGCACGTAACTATCGTTAGTTCCGGATCTCTGAATCAGGCCCTAAATCTCTACACCTCAGCTGCTGTTTGCTACAAGCGCCGGATTTTTACAAATTTTATACATTTTAGCACATAATTTAGCTGATTACCTTAACGCTACCTTAACTTTTCCTTGTGTTTCTGCGGTTATACGTATCGCCTTGTCGTACGTCACTGCCTAACAAAGGCCATACTGTACAATTTAAATGCCCCCTCCACCTACAATGTGTATTTTCTGCTTGCGTAGAGATGTACATAGATATGATATAGATATGAACAAGTTACGTACGATCAGAGTTACGATGCGTAAAATCTGCCATGCGCATGCACAGTATGTACAAACAGCCAAATTACACATGCAGCATCCGTAAATTCACTGTCGCACTTAAGTCTGGATCTACTCCCTAGTTTGCAACCCAACACAATAATTGGTTTACAAATGTCTCTCTCCGTGTAGGCCTCTTGTCTCGTTTCCCCAGATAGTGAGAGAGACCCACTTCAGCCTAACATTTCTTTATGCACACAGCTTCTAGGGTTGGCTGGGAGGCTACAAGACCTGTAATGGTCCTCAGGATTGGAGCACATCCTTCACTTTCCTTTCCATACAGAATCTTCTCCATGGAACACAACTTATAAGAGTTAAGACTATTGGAAAGTTGACTTTCCAGCACACATTCAATCAGCAATATCTCTAGTAAATTTAGCAGCTGTATGTTCAGTCCTCCATATCTGCTTCCAAATCATTGTACCTACAACCATATTAGTTAAGTTCTAGGGATAAACTATAATATTTGACATTCTTTACTGGAACCAGCAGCTTGAATTAACAAAAGGCAAAAATTTCAAAGGCAAGCAAGTGAGAGAAAGCATTAGCACCAGTAATAGGAGGCATGTCTTTGTATAGTCCATCCTATTAAATAATTATAGCAATGCTACTTTAATCACTGCAGTACCAATTTTAAGATGAAAACTTAATAATACAAATACCAAAAAATCTTGTCAAATTAATTGGGAACAATAAAATATTGCATATTTTGCATTTATAAAATAAAGAGCAAAATATTTGAAAACATTTACAAATTTCCAGAACCAAAACCTTTCCCAAATATGTGTTATATCAGCAACTAGCATTGTACCCATCAGAAGATAATTAATTAAATGGATTTGAAAGAAAAGTAAATGTACATAAGACTCATTATGTAACAATAGCCAGGTGAAATTCCACACTGTCGCCAAGGGTAACCACTAAACAATATCCCTCAAGTAATTCTAGACGATCAGTACAAATTATCAGATTAGGTGGAGATGCCTAGAGGTCAAGCAAGTTTATTGATCTTCACAAAGACCTGTAAAAGTGCATGAGTTGAGAAGAATTTGCCCTATTGATCGTGTTTGTCAGAGGTTTTTTTATACCAGCTATCAGAGAAAAGTCTTCAAATGCTTTCATTATGGATTGGGAAGGGTAAGGAAAAAGGATAATCCAGATTTATTCAAATGACACAGTCACTTAATGTAACTGGATCAGCTAAACCCAGCAAAGAAACTCAGAGCAGAAATTCCACATCACATATTCTCCATAAACCACCTTTTTATCGTGCTTTCGATTTGCTCAGTTGCTCCTGCAAATGATCTCCTTTTCAAAATCTCTCGTAATTGGGTCTGATCCAGATTGAGAAGGCTGCCAGGTATTTTTTGCAAACTGTTTATACCACTCATGCACAGAGCATAAGAGCAGACACACAGCGGTGACTGCGTGCAGAGGTGGGACTAGCGAGTTGTGGGCCCAGGTGCAAAAAAATATGCTTTGGCCCTGATGATATCCCAGGTAACCCGGTGGGGAGTTTTGGTGGTGCGGTGATGACGGTATGGGTGATGCATTAGCATGGGTCCCGATGCCGCTGCACCTGTTGCCCCAATGGTAGTTCCATCCCCTGATTGCATGTGTTCCAAGGGGTGTTACAGAGAAGTAAGGGGTGAACTGATGTAGTTATTTACATTAAGGGCAAACGTAGTATGAACAGTTTCGATCATTGTCACCAGCAACAGGGCATATCAATGGCTGCTAATATACTAGCGTGATTAAGGCTCCCAGCAGGAGGTGTCTGTTAAACAGAACGATTATTCACTTGGGAAAGTTCCCGAAATCAGCGCCATACACTCCACCTGCTGGGACCTATAATCCTGTGGGCTGCAGAGATTGACAGCAGGCCCTTAAAGCTGATTGGCTGCATGTGCCTCCTGTCAATCTCTGCAGCTGATTGGGTACACGGGCCTCCTGTCAATCTTGGCATTAGTGGTCCAAATGCTCTCATTTGCTCCCCTCCACAGAGAGTATGAGTGAAGGAATATGGTAAAAAACAGGAAGAGAGATAAAATGCAGATATTTATTAATACAACACTTCTAAAAGATTCCAACAATAAACAATAGCGCATCTATGTAAACAATACAAACAATAAAAACGGTCTATACCCCAGTGGATAAGTCCATATGAGGATCCAGCGGTGCAGGGAGCGGAATGAAGAAAGACCCGGGATACCGCCGCCAGCTACCATTGTCCTCGTGGCTTGATCTCCTGTCTGGGGTGAGTGTACCGCTGCTACAGTCGACGCGTTTCGGGCGACAGGCACCCTTTTTCTGACACGGCATTCAGCTCCCTGCACCTCCGGATCCTCATATGGACTGGGGTATAGACCGTTTTTATTGTTTATATTGTTTATATGGATGCGCTATTGTTTATTGTTGAAATCTTTTAGAAGTGTTGTATTAACAAATATCTGCATTTTATCTCTTTTCCTGCTTTTTCCATATTCCTTCACTCATACCCCCCTTGGAAGGGAGCAACAGAGAGCATTTGGAACACTGGATTAGATAGATTTTTTTTTTGTACTTTATACCTTCACCAACCCAAGAGTATACTTAGCGCTTTCTTTCTCACGCCATATATTTAATCATTTATTGTTCTGTTTTTAAGGGATTGGCAGATCTCAGGTGTGGTGGAGTAGCAGCTGAGATTCAAAGAGCTTGACCTTCCTCCTTATATTTATTTTTAACCTTGGCATTAGGCCCGTGCAGCCAGCTAATTGACTGTGGTAACTGTGGTCAGTAGAGTGTGGCACCTCCACCTCCTGTCAGATTCTATAATTAGTATCTTTTGCAGAATGCAGAATGTTTATTTACTTTATTACTGCTGTACTTACTGGAGTTAGATAGATGGAGACACACCAGCCAGGAGGTGGAGGTACAGGTCCAATACACAATATCAGGAGAGCCAAATAATAAAATCATTAGACCCTAGCACATCAGGACTAATTATTGGGTGTTTTGAAAATCTGTCCTGCCCACACACTAGATCGGTAATAGATCTGCTTAACTGATAACTGGATGATTGGACCAATAATCGCTATAGTGTATAGCCAGGAAGAGCAGAATCTCCACATATATAGGAGACTGTTATCACCTACATAGACAGTGATGGCCCATCCAGTCTGCCCAGTTGTTTATTTAAAACTAAATAAGCATGTTTAAACTGTTCTACTGTGTTACCTCAACCACCTCAGATGGGAGGCTATTCCACTTATCTATCACCCTTTAAGTGCAGTCATTTTTCCACACATTTCCTTTGAATCTACCACCCTCCAGTTTATATTCATGCCCTCGTGTTCTATTACACCTCTTCCTCTGAAAAATGCCCCCTCCTCTAGCCAGTCACACCACCCCTTGATATATGTGACAGCTGCTATCATATCCCCCCTTTTACTTCTCTGCTCTAAGCTATACATGTTTAGTTCCTCTAGCCTTTCTTGGTGTGTTCTGTGTACAGGCCATGGACCATTTTAGTTGCTCTTCTTTGCACAGTCTCTAATGTATTTATGTCTTTCTGGAGATATGGCCTCCAGAACTGAACACAGTTTCCTCTGAATCTACCACCCTCCAGTTTATATTCATGCCCTCGTGTTCTATTACACCTCTTCCTTTGAAAAATGCCACTTCAATAAAGATATGGAAGTGTAGCCTTTGCTTTGTGCTGACAGTCTTGGTTAATCAGGGAAATCATGTTGCATTAAAATTAAAAAAGTTATAATAATAAATTTGATTTATCACATGAAGTGTAACCAACATCTTCATGAAAGATAACAGTAGAGTAACAGTAGACTAATCCTGCTCTTCCTTCTGCTTGACTGTTCTGTGGCCATACTTTGATTTACATCTGGATCATTATTAATAGACTCATTGTTTGCATGCAGTCAGAGGCGCAGTATAAAGTCATAGCAACCAGAGCAAATGCATGTGACAGTGCCCTCATCCCCTCCATTTTTCAGGTCTACATTGCCGTCTCCTGGGATAACAGTAGTACTTCTTCATGTGGCAGCCAAGTAATAGCACAGCGGTACAGTGTTTTGGTCCAAAGAGCTGTAGCTAGTTTTATTGGTCAGTAACAAAGGGCCGTATTCACAGATCCGTTTTCACGTGGAGTTGCGTGCGTATTTTTAGCTACGGTGTAACTGCGCATGCGTGGTAACTTTAATTACATAAGTTACGTAGAATATACCCAAGTAAGTGCTTTAGGCACGGACATGTGAATCGCACTTGGGGACATACGTATGGAGGGGCGGAGTTGAAATACGTACCAGAAAAGTTACGTGAAAGAGGGTGGGGGGCATTTAAATGAGTCGCACAAACAACATACATATACACACGTATGTACCACGAAGTTAGAGGTGCTCTATGGAGGCGTAAGTCTGCAAGAGGGGAGTGTCATGGGTGTTGGGGGTGTCATGGGTGTTGGGAGTGTCATGGGTGTTGGGGAGTGTCATAGGTGTTGGTGGGTGTCATGGGTGTTTGTGGGTGTCATGGGTGTTGGGGGTGTCATGGGTGTTGGGGAGTGTCATGGGCGTTGGGGAGTGTCATGGGTGTTGGGGAGTGTCATGGGTGTTGGTGGGTGTTGCCTTGCTACGTGCGTGCATTTAATTATGTACTTTTAAAATCCAGATCCGTGAATACGGCCCAAATAATATATAATATATATATATATTTAACATTTAGATATGTTTATCCTAGATTTATTTCTTACATGTTTTAAAACCCTAGGGGGATAGTTATTGTTTGTTGTTGTGTGTTACACACAGGCTACAAACCAGTCAGCTTTAATTAAAGCCTGTTAAGGGTTCCTGGAGTTACAGATGGGAGAGTATATATATATACATTCTAGGATCACATGTACAATGATAACTGTCTTATCTTGTCATATGTAGATAACATGTACAAATCCCTCCTCAAGGGCTTAACTAAGCCCTTATTGTACGATAAATACCTCCAGCCTCCCTCTATGCTGGAAGCCTTCTAGGAACACATGCGCACACACATTTGCGTACGTCTTCCCGCTTGCACAGAGCAGAAAAGTGCATCAGTGGCAAGCCTATTTCCGGTACTTAGGGCCAGATCAAGAACTACACCCATGGGCGTATTTACGCCAGGCGTAAGCGTAACTTCGGCTTTAAATACGTTCTGCGCATGCGCCCAGCAGATGTTTCCTGTCGTAACTCATGGTGGCCGTAATTGAAAATAGGTCGCCCATAAGATTTGCGTAATTACAGCCAAATGGGCGTGCCTATATTACAATACCCGAAAATACGCTCCAGTTACGGAATGTAGGCGGGGGGCATTTAAATCGTACACTATGCTCTGGTTTTTGTTGTTATGATCATCATGTAAAAGTTAAGGTAAGGTTCAG
>WWET01002268.1:222507-238143 GCA_011038615.1 Limnodynastes dumerilii
GTGCAGTTTTTCTGGTCTATATATATATATATATATATATATATATTTTTTATTTTTTATTTAGATTGTCTCACTTGTAATATCTTGTTAAATATAACAGAAACCTAAGGAGTATTTGGTCATATTAAACCTCATTTAAGTATCTATTCCATTTATATTCACTTACAGTTGATCCAGAGAAATTAAGAAAGAAACAGTTAACATCATGGACCGGATTTACTACGCTGCGGGTTTGAAAAAGTGGAGATGTTGCCCATAGCAACCAATCAGATTCTAGGTGACATTCTCTAGTAGGAGGCGGTCGCTAGGATGCTCTCTATATTGAGTAATGGTCACTATAGGGCTCTCTGTATTGGGTGGTGGTCCCTAGGGTGCTCACTGTATGGGTGGTGACAATTAGCATGCTTTTTGTATTGGGTGGCAGTAACTAGGATGCTCTCTGTATTGGATGGTGGTAACTAGGATGCTAGGTTTTTTGTTTAGATTTGACAATAAGTCTCCGTATTATAGAGGGGTTACTGTAGCCCTAGTAAAATACTAGGTAGTAGGTGCTGAACACTAGGAATGTCAAACTCATGGCCCAAAACGTTTCATTTTGGTGGAAGCAGTGGTCAAAGTGGAAATTTAAAAGTGGCCCTATGAACATTTAGAAGTGGCTGTATGAAAATATAGAAATAACAGAAGTGAATGGAGATTTATAGCTTTTCTATTAAATCTGTGGAAGAAGTGACGGTATGACATACCCCTGTATACACCCTCACTTCGAGCTCTGGGTGGAAGTATAATGAACATGGTCTTAGAGGTACTCCAAACGGTGATGTGCCAATTGGAGGAGGGTACTCCAACGATGACACATAATTGTTTGGAGTACCTCTAAAACCATGTCCATTATACCTCCACGAGACCTCTAGTAGAAGGGATTACCGTATTTTTCGGACCATAAGACGCACTTTTTTCCCCCAAAAAAGTGGGGGAAAAAGTGTGTGTGTCTTATGGTCCGGTCCTGGGTGATGCTGGGTGGAGGACATGATGGGTGATGCTGGGTGGAGGACATGATGGGTGATGCTGGGTGGAGGACATGATGGGTGATGCTGGGTGGAGGACATGATGGGTGATGCTGGGTGGAGGACATGATGGGTGATGCTGGGTGGAGGACATGATGGGTGATGCTGGGTGCAGGACATGATGGGTGATGCTGGGTGGAGGACATGATGGGTGATGCTGGGTGGAGGACATGATGGGTGATGCTGGGTGGAGGACATGATGGGTGATGCTGGGTGGAGGACATGATGGGTGATGCTGGGTGGAGGACATGATGGGTGATGCTGGGTGGAGGACATGATGGGTGATGCTGGGTGGAGGACATGATGGGTGATGCTGGGTGGAGGACATGATGGGTGATGCTGGGTGGAGGACATGATGGGTGATGCTGGGTGCAGGACATGATGGGTGATGCTGGGTGGAGGACATGATGGGTGATGCTGGGTGGAGGACATGATGGGTGATGCTGGGTGGAGGACATGATGGGTGATGCTGGGTGGAGGACATGATGGGTGATGCTGGGTGGAGGACATGATGGGTGATGCTGGGTGGAGGACATGATGGGTGATGCTGGGTGGAGGACATGATGGGTGATGCTGGGTGGAGGACATGATGGGTGATGCTGGGTGGAGGACATGATGGGTGATGCTGGGTGCAGGACATGATGGGTGATGCTGGGTGGAGGACATGATGGGTGATGCTGGGTGGAGGACATGATGGGTGATGCTGGGTGGAGGACATGATGGGTGATGCTGGGTGGAGGACATGATGGGTGATGCTGGGTGGAGGACATGATGGGTGATGCTGGGTGGAGGACATGATGGGTGATGCTGGGTGGAGGACATGATGGGTGATGCTGGGTGGAGGACATGATGGGTGATGCTGGGTGGAGGACATGATGGGTGATGCTGGGTGCAGGACATGATGGGTGATGCTGGGTGGAGGACATGATGGGTGATGCTGGGTGGAGGACATGATGGGTGATGCTGGGTGGAGGACATGATGGGTGATGCTGGGTGGAGGACATGATGGGTGATGCTGGGTGGAGGACATGATGGGTGATGCTGGGTGGAGGACATGATGGGTGATGCTGGGTGGAGGACATGATGGGTGATGCTGGGTGGAGGACATGATGGGTGATGCTGGGTGGAGGACATGATGGGTGATGCTGGGTGCAGGACATGATGGGTGATGCTGGGTGGAGGACATGATGGGTGATGCTGGGTGGAGGACATGATGGGTGATGCTGGGTGGAGGACATGATGGGTGATGCTGGGTGGAGGACATGATGGGTGATGCTGGGTGGAGGACATGATGGGTGATGCTGGGTGGAGGACATGATGGGTGATGCTGGGTGGAGGACATGATGGGTGATGCTGGGTGGAGGACATGATGGGTGATGCTGGGTGGAGGACATGATGGGTGATGCTGGGTGCAGGACATGATGGGTGATGCTGGGTGGAGGACATGATGGGTGATGCTGGGTGGAGGACATGATGGGTGATGCTGGGTGGAGGACATGATGGGTGATGCTGGGTGGAGGACATGATGGGTGATGCTGGGTGGAGGACATGATGGGTGATGCTGGGTGGAGGACATGATGGGTGATGCTGGGTGGAGGACATGATGGGTGATGCTGGGTGGAGGACATGATGGGTGATGCTGGGTGGAGGACATGATGGGTGATGCTGGGTGCAGGACATGATGGGTGATGCTGGGTGGAGGACATGATGGGTGATGCTGGGTGGAGGACATGATGGGTGATGCTGGGTGGAGGACATGATGGGTGATGCTGGGTGGAGGACATGATGGGTGATGCTGGGTGGAGGACATGATGGGTGATGCTGGGTGGAGGACATGATGGGTGATGCTGGGTGGAGGACATGATGGGTGATGCTGGGTGGAGGACATGATGGGTGATGCTGGGTGGAGGACATGATGGGTGATGCTGGGTGCAGGACATGATGGGTGATGCTGGGTGGAGGACATGATGGGTGATGCTGGGTGGAGGACATGATGGGTGATGCTGGGTGGAGGACATGATGGGTGATGCTGGGTGGAGGACATGATGGGTGATGCTGGGTGGAGGACATGATGGGTGATGCTGGGTGGAGGACATGATGGGTGATGCTGGGTGGAGGACATGATGGGTGATGCTGGGTGGAGGACATGATGGGTGATGCTGGGTGGAGGACATGATGGGTGATGCTGGGTGCAGGACATGATGGGTGATGCTGGGTGGAGGACATGATGGGTGATGCTGGGTGGAGGACATGATGGGTGATGCTGGGTGGAGGACATGATGGGTGATGCTGGGTGGAGGACATGATGGGTGATGCTGGGTGGAGGACATGATGGGTGATGCTGGGTGGAGGACATGATGGGTGATGCTGGGTGGAGGACATGATGGGTGATGCTGGGTGGAGGACATGATGGGTGATGCTGGGTGGAGGACATGATGGGTGATGCTGGGTGCAGGACATGATGGGTGATGCTGGGTGGAGGACATGATGGGTGATGCTGGGTGGAGGACATGATGGGTGATGCTGGGTGGAGGACATGATGGGTGATGCTGGGTGGAGGACATGATGGGTGATGCTGGGTGGAGGACATGATGGGTGATGCTGGGTGGAGGACATGATGGGTGATGCTGGGTGGAGGACATGATGGGTGATGCTGGGTGGAGGACATGATGGGTGATGCTGGGTGGAGGACATGATGGGTGATGCTGGGTGCAGGACATGATGGGTGATGCTGGGTGGAGGACATGATGGGTGATGCTGGGTGGAGGACATGATGGGTGATGCTGGGTGGAGGACATGATGGGTGATGCTGGGTGGAGGACATGATGGGTGATGCTGGGTGGAGGACATGATGGGTGATGCTGGGTGGAGGACATGATGGGTGATGCTGGGTGGAGGACATGATGGGTGATGCTGGGTGGAGGACATGATGGGTGATGCTGGGTGGAGGACATGATGGGTGATGCTGGGTGCAGGACATGATGGGTGATGCTGGGTGGAGGACATGATGGGTGATGCTGGGTGGAGGACATGATGGGTGATGCTGGGTGGAGGACATGATGGGTGATGCTGGGTGGAGGACATGATGGGTGATGCTGGGTGGAGGACATGATGGGTGATGCTGGGTGGAGGACATGATGGGTGATGCTGGGTGGAGGACATGATGGGTGATGCTGGGTGGAGGACATGATGGGTGATGCTGGGTGGAGGACATGATGGGTGATGCTGGGTGCAGGACATGATGGGTGATGCTGGGTGGAGGACATGATGGGTGATGCTGGGTGGAGGACATGATGGGTGATGCTGGGTGGAGGACATGATGGGTGATGCTGGGTGGAGGACATGATGGGTGATGCTGGGTGGAGGACATGATGGGTGATGCTGGGTGGAGGACATGATGGGTGATGCTGGGTGGAGGACATGATGGGTGATGCTGGGTGGAGGACATGATGGGTGATGCTGGGTGGAGGACATGATGGGTGATGCTGGGTGCAGGACATGATGGGTGATGCTGGGTGCAGGACATGATGGGTGATGCTGGGTGCTGGACACTATTTGGTTCAAAATATTTTTTTTCTGTATTCTTCCTCCTAAAAACTAGGTGCGTCTTATGGTCAGGTGCGTCTTATGGTCCGAAAAATACGGTAAGTTGCAACGCATCAATGACACTCACAGCAGAAATCTTGGCACCATTATCCATCCAACCTACAACCAAACCCCTCACTGCCCTTACACCCATTAGAAGCAGTGCTGCCCACTACCATCAGCTCTTCATTAAGTTATTGGTGAAAATGGGGCGCCATACACATCCACACCCCCCTTCCCCTCCACTATACTCTACTGTTCATGGAGCATTACCATTGCTCACTACACACTGGTAAGATGCTGGAGCTATCTGACAATTATCATGTGATCTGAACAATAATAGTCAGATAACCCTCCATTGTGTTCACAGTCTATCACAGGAAAATTAGTTATTTACAGTTCAAAGTTTATCCATCAACCTAAAATTTGCAGTCAATTTTATGTTTTGTTATTCCCATTTTGTGTGTGAATTTTTTTATTTATTTTATGATTGTTAAGGCTCCCTTTTTGGGTATCTAATATTGAATACTGTTATGGGAGATCTACTTGGTAACTTCTTGTCATGGGGACATCCTGTGGCCAAACCAGATATTGCAAGCTTTGCTTATTTTATTTGATTCCCCCGTCATCTAAGCTAAGACTAGAAATTCATAATGATACAAGGAGGGATTGTTCTAAATCCAGCAAGCATACTACTAGAGCCATACAACCCACATAAGACAATTAAATAAGCAGATGTTTCAAAAGGAAGGGTCCCAACAAAGGATTAGTCATAGCAACCAATCAGATTCCAGGTAGCATTACCTCAAGATCTCATAGGTTGATTGGTTACTGTGGAAAATATTTCCCATTTCCTGGACATCTGTTGCTATGAACTTCACAGATTCCAATGATAAAAACAAGTGATTATTGAATCACACAAAATAAAACCCAGAGAAAAGAATGCCACTTGGGCATCATCTATTTCATTACCAGACACCTGTAACCCTCCTTGTGTTTTAAAAGTAAGTGTTCCCTCCATTCTGTATTGCACGTTTTATTAGCATTGTAATAGCCTGTCTGGAATATTTACTGTGCACCTTTTGTAGATGTATAGCTTCAATAACATGCATCTACTAACAGAATATACGCTACTACCCCATTGCCTCCAAGGTATGACCTAGTCTAAACAACAAACTAATCCAATAATATAGCATGGCTGATTTTAAACTGTCTGGGGATTATAGGGGGTAAGCTGCTTTAGTTGCACTGTCCTGGTTTCTTGATTGGTTCCCATTTGTAAAATCTTTATATTTTTTTTTCCCTTAATGCTCAGATGTTTTGAAGTGGTCAATGAGCATTTTTTTTGTATTGTCCTGTTTCACATTCATGATCACTTAGAAAGGGCACGATGGCAGAATGATTACTTGGTCATCATTTTGGATGTTTGACAATAGAGGATGTTTGTGTTGTCCAATAAATAACAAATAATGAACCAAAACAGTGTCAGAAAATAAAAAGAAAATCAGAATCTGGGTAAAACATGTGGAAATTGCAGGAGGAGCAAAATGAATGTTATTCTATGCATGCAGGGAGAATACTTTGCTTTTGTTTATTGCATAGATACTGAGCAGCTTTACTTTGAGACTCTTATTGGGACTTGGGCTAGGAAACATCACCTCTCAACTCTAACACAGTGTGAAACACATGATATTCCCTCCCCTGCCATTAAACATGGTTTTAACCTGTTACTTTCCATATATTTTCCTCTTATTTCCAAACTATGGATCTGGTCCAATGGTTTTTAACCATTGATTTAAGCAAATATTGGATCACTAAATCACTGGACATATTTGCAGGTCTGATTTTATTATAGAGAACTAGAAAGAAATATTTACTTGATAAAATAAACATCATAATACATACAAAAAAAATGCAGTACTATGAATAAACCGCAAGTACATTGAAATATAGAACTCTAACCTATAGTGTTCCAAAAATCCGTTCTTGGTTCTTCCCACAGAAAGATACCTTACTGTAGAGCAGTGTTTCTCAACCTCAATCCTCAGGACCCCCTAACAGTCCATATTTTCTAGGTTTCCTTAAAGAATCACGTGATATAATGTGATAAAGTGATATAATGAGCAGCACCTGTGGAGCTTTTAAAATGTGACAGTTAGTAATGAACACACCTGTGCTCCAGCAGTGACACCTGGAAAACATGCACTGTTAGTGGGTCCTGAAGACTGAGGTTGAGAAACACTACTGTAGAGGAACGTTGTAGCTAAACCGTGAAAGTTGTACAAAAGTAGTAATATAAAAAAAATAAATCTATTTGTAAAGTACTCGGCCACTACAAACTGTATGAACGACGCATAGACGTGTTGAATTTGCAAGATTTATTTAAACAAAATCAACTTAAAAAGATCAGTGAATTAAACAAAATGTTTAGAACATGTTAACTTTTTTTTTTTATTGACATGTTCAGGAAACTGGGATTTTCTCAGTGACTGTATTTTTTTTCCCCCTATTTAAATTTTTTTTTTCTTTAAATACACCTGTGTAAAAACCAGTAATGATTTACCATAATCGTCCAATTTCGAAGCACAAGAAAACTTAAGGTGCACATGCTACCAACACACACATTGTAGACAAGCCATGAAATCCATTCGACACTTCTCACATTTCCATGATCAGGGTTTGTGGGTAACAAAAGGTCTACCTTCATTGTGTGTCAGTAGTAGGTCCACATTAAGCAAGGCTAATCATCCGCACCAAACAGTATTTGAAACCAATCAATGCAGCATCCTTCAGAAAGTGAGAGACATTTAGAATAAGAGCCATTTAAGAGATTTATAAGAAGCTTTCGGATCAGTACCACTGGTTACCACTGTTCCAGTTTTTATTAGCGGTGTATTCTCATTTGAGATAAGATTACATTAGACGTGGCTTTTCTTTGACTCCACGCGGTTGTCTTGTTTGATGTTACATTGTCAGAGAATGTAGAGGCTATTTACAAAGTCAGAACTTACCATGCACAATGTAGTCACAGTTAGCTTTACATTTGAGAAGATGTAATTAACATTGCCTGTAATGGTGGATAAACCTCAGGGTTTTATTTTTATCATTAAAGTTTGAAGCTGGCGAGATTCTTTTAGTGCTACAGATGTAGTTTTGTTTTTGTTTTTTTATTATAAAAACACTAATTTCATTCATGAAATCTAAACACTACAGGTTAAGGCAGTAAAAAAACATTCCTGATTATTGGAGGTCTTCACAAAGTCAATTAAAGCTGTCTGGAGCCACCATGCCTGACCAAATCAATCCAGCGGATACTGAGTTGGCAGACGGAAATCTGCTTGGTCTTTTATGTTCACTGGTTCTAAACCAGACACCAATCAGTTTCCAACAACCATATCACCAATCACGATGGTAAACCAGACTATGGCTAGAGTGCAACTATGTTTGTTTTTTTTGGGACATGATACAGTATGAACAGAAAATATTAACAAATACACACACTAAAATGCTAATCCTAGTACAAAAATCGATGAGAACAATTCTAGATAGGAAGAGAAAATAAAAATGGACAATGGTTCATACATTCATCAGATCCGATTCATTCTCCTAGTCAGTCTGTCAGTCAGTCCCATGGTACTTTTTAGGACACTCGGGGGAGGACAATATTGTTGTATAACAATGGCTGTCGAGTAATATAAAGGTGTCAATGAGATGTCAGGACTGGTAATTCACAGATTCCCCCTCACACGTTCCACTCTCGCATAGGTCAGGTAGGGCACAATATGAATGTAAACAGGTAACCATTTTGTAAAATCAGGAATAAGTCTTTTCTATCAAATTACAGTTCTCAGTTGGCAAATACATGATCTTCCACAAATTTCCACTGCTGCGTGTTTATCTTCTCTATCAATCCCGAGTTCCTTTGTTTCCTCCCTCCCCCCAATCTCTGGGGAGGTCACGTTGGCAGCAGGTGTTTTCAAAAAGCAGACTTCTCTTTATAAAATACTGAACATGTTCACAAATTATTGCATAAACAGCATCATCTTAAAGAGCGTCTGAACCTGGGTTCCAGGGATGAGAAAATCACGTTTCCCTTCTGGCCTTTTTCTTCTTTTTCACTTGTTTCGGGGATTCCCAACTCTCTTCAGACTTTCCTGAAAGACATTTTATAGTTCCATAAGAAATAGAAAGCCAGAATAGATTATCTTTCAGAATAAATACTGAAGCCGCTTCATAAATAAGGGCCTGATCCAGAACTAAGGATGACAGGCAGTCTACGCACGTAGAACACAGATGCCGCCTGTTCTATGTATACAGACAGCACCGCGGTTACACACAGGGGGTCCGGGACGTACAGAACATCTGAACACGGGGGAGGGGTGAAAGACCTCCGTGTGTAGTTTATAGGCACAGTGGGCTGGGCTCAATATTTAAGTTGTACAATAAAGGCTGGATTTAGTAAGTGTAAACATGCAGACAAGATAAGGTAGACGTTAATAATAGATAAGTGACCAGAAATCTGTACGTGAGCAGGGGGGTGTTCTTTCCACTACTTAGGGAAACCTTCTGTGTCCACAATACACTCATTGTACTGGATCTGGTTCCAAGACAAAAGAATCTTAGTGGGGTGGGGTCACCAGACTCCAAAAAGGTTTGGCCTAGTCCCTACTGGTCTAGGTCCATGGTGCAAGCCCAGAGTAGAATAGTGACCATCGTCTTGGGCGACACCCTGTGAGCCTATGTCAGCACTCACTGGAAAGAGCTGTTCCCGCATTCAAAGCTCACATAACCACCAGCAATATATAGCACAAACAGCCGATTCATTACAGTTTTGCTAATGCTGTTTTACATTTAGCATCACAGGAGAAAGAGAAGCAGTACCTTGTGACGGCGGAGGCACGTTGTTCTGCTTAGTAACAGGTGCGGTGGCCTCCTTTGGCTGCTGCACCTGGGAAGGTTTCTTCTCAGAAACATTATGCATCACAGATACCGAGGACTCGATAAATACAGTATGGAGAGGAGGCTCCTGCAGAGACACAGAGAATGGAGAGTGCTAACCAGCTGTACCGTGTCATGCAGCACAAGCTGTTTAAATGCCATTTACTACCCAGTATTATAACCAGCCCTTGTTTACTCTTCCAATATTTATGGACTAGGAAAGTCACTAAACTAACCAAGGGAGAACACAATCTTAGATTTTAATATCACTTAATCAGTATTCACACACTTCACTGAGCTCCACAGTTGTATCGTCACTAGGGCCCTTATTCATACGTAAAAAAAAAAAAATTACTACGCATGCTCAGTAGTAAAAATCGCTAAACACCGGACGTCTATGAATACGGGCCTAGGTTAGTAAACCATCCATATTTTTTATAAGGGCCTGTTCCACTGATAGTGAAACTTTTACAACTGGTAATATAACCTAGTCCAAGGGTGACTAAGTGTTTACTAATACTACAAAACCAAAAAGGTGTCTATGTATTTTACACATGGGAACCATCTTTTTTCTTATATTTACTGTAGGTGTCATTCTAGTGAGGCCAGAAGAGCCCAGAGATCATCATCTTATCAAAACAAGGGCATATGGAAAATAATGGCTAGATATTGGTGTTGTAGGGACAGACTTGCAGTCATATATGCTTTGTGGACTAGTGGCCTTGTTCTCTGTGGGTATTAACAAATACACTGCACCCAAAAAAAAACCCAACCCCATAACACTACAGTCAGGGCTGGATAAGCAAGAGTTGGGGACATACCGCTTTCACTTCATTACTTTTTCCAAACACTTTGTGAGTAACGGGTGGTGGAGGAGCTGGGACTGCATCCTCCTTATGATCATCCCCAGTGTCCTTACTGCCTTCTGCTTCCTGAAGCACAAAACAAAAATAAGCCTATAAAACGCATCTTACAAAAAAAAATAAAAAAAAAATAAAATCATTATACATCCCTAAAGTTACACTGTGAGGAACTAAGTCTGGTCATCATAATACCCAGCAAGTATTAAGATCAGAATAAGAGCAATGTAACTACCTGGGTGGGAGAGCCAGACTCCTCTCCCTGCTTCTTCTTCTTTTTCTTCTTCTTCTTGGGTTTACTGCTGACTGAACCTTGGGCTGCACTATCTTCCCGCTCTTTATCATCATCAGAAGCCTGAAATCATTTTGTAAGAGGACACAAGGTCAAAAACCAGTGTCAACATTTTTTGGGCAGCAGGCAGCATATAAATAGATATCACATTAGAAGAGGACACAAAATACCTTTAGCAAGGTGCAAGGGATTGACAGAGTGGGGTAGCAGATGGTTACAGAGGATCTGAAAAGGTGAGTTTTAAGAGAGCGTTCGAAAGTTTGAAAAGTAGAGGATAGTCTTAATGGATGAGGAAGGTTATTCCAGAGAGTGGGTGCAGCCTGGGAGAAGTCCTGTAACCAGGAATCAGAGCATTCATGAAGTGTAGAAGAGTTTTGTAAGACTTGTGATGATCGGAGAGAACGAGCTGGGAAAGATCTTGAGACAAGTGAGGATATGTGTGCAGGTGCAGTGTTTATGGCTTTACAGGTTAGCTAGAGGATTTTGCATTTGATTCTGTAGAATACAAGCAACCAATGTAAAAACTGACAGAGTGGACTAGGTATAGATCAGCGTTTCCCAACCCTGGTCCTCAGGAACCACTAACAGTCCATGTTTTCCAGACCTCCGCACAGAACAAGTGATATAATGAGCACCACCTATGGAACTTTTAAAATGAGTCAGTCAGTAATGAACACACCTGTAAGAACCAGAAAGGAGACCCAGAAATCATGCACTGTTAGTGGTCCATTAGAGGGATTAGAACCCCTAGTAGAAATGAGAGATTGAAAGTAGGATTGTTTGGCATTGGCCAGGGCTGTTTATTCACCTTAGGAACTTCCTGCTCAACTTCCTCGATCTGCGGGGCAGGTTCTGGTTCGTCTTCATCAAAGTTCCCCCATTCCTCTGCAGGGGCTTTCCAGTCAGAAGCGACGTCAGCTGTTGTCATGCCATCTGCAGGTATGAAGAGAATGATAAAAAAAAATGCTCATTTAGTGCACCTGCCTCCTCCTCTCTGCTTACAAGTGTGGATAGAGGCTGTGCTCCATCCTTACAATGCTTTCAGTCACACAGATAAGATGTTTGTGGCTTCTATCTTCAGTTGAAATATTTTAAGAATACAAAATTCAGAAAAGAAACAAAACAACCAATAGATTTTCAATACGTACTTAGACCAGACCACTCATCATCAACGCTGGGCTCAGGGGGCGTGGCTTCCCATTGGCTATCAGACACACTTGGTGGGGGAATAGGATCACTGCCGGCAGCTTAAGAATAAGAGATGTCAGCGTTAGGACACAAGTTGTCATTCACTTAATATTGGCAATATTTCCATTCACATAGATCAGTAATACTATAATCACAGTCAGATTTAAGATACAAACGTATTACAAAGCCCAGCAATAATGAGACAATGTACTGGATAAACACATTGTATGGCTGTATAGAGTGGTGGTGATGCTCTATATATTGGAATATGCTTGTGAAGGTGTATATCACACATACCAGACACAGCATTGTTTAATCCAATGGGGGAAAATGCCTGTGGCCTCTGCTCAGATGAATTGATTCTTGTTTCAACACTGGGCCATGCACCTGAAACAGAAGGCAGACAAGAATGATCGCCTAGGACCGAAGCCAGCAAAACAAGCAGTGCCAACAGGGGCCCCATACTGCATGGCGTGATACGTCCCGGTGTCACATGGAGTAGTGTCAGCAGACAGGTGAATGGGGAAGATGTGGCTGTGACAGTGTACCCAGAGGACAAGAGCAACATCCTAGCATGCATAATAGATTAGAGGCAGACAGATAGAGGATGGATGGAGCGGATTGTGGTCCAACTGCAAGGAGCATGCAAAAACCAGTATGTCCAGTTTATGTGAGCAGATGGAAATGTCTACTTTTTGGGACTGTTATTATATTGGAGATAAAAGTTATTACCTATGCCAGGGAATATGGAGCGCTCGCTCCATGTTGCAGTCCAGACCTTTCCATTGGTGTCCACGGCACCCTGGCCCCAGGTCACAGGTTCCGCTTTCTTCTTGCCTGCTGATGTGGCGGGGGGCACCCACTTTTCTTCTACAGGCTGGGAGGAAACTGCTTTAGCCGGCTTCTCATTCCAACCACTTCCGTTCACAGCAGAGACCTCACTTGGACCTGAGGGAATTTACATTAACAGAGAGATCAGATCCAGTTTTCATATACATCTGTGGGTCGACAGTATGATAACCCTGAGATAAGTGGAGAAGGCACAAGACCCGACTGAAGCTGCAGCTATTGGGTAAAGGTAATGCTTGTGCCACCTGCTGTAATCTAAATGAATGACACGCAATTTTATTGTGAAAAGCATATGCGATATCTCTTGCTATAATTCATGACAACATACCTTTAGCTTTTCGGATGTTGGTAGAATGGGAGGATACCAGTGTGAACGCTTCACCCAGTGTTGTGGTAGCCTCAGAAAGGATGACGTCAGGTTCCTTGTCACGTTTGCGTAGTTGTCTCTTTTCCTTGTTGCTGATTTTAGTCTCCCAGTTTCCTAGGAAAAACGTAACATGTAGAGTGTAAATCTCTAATCATTTCTCCTTTCAAGCATTATTTAGTCGCTGTAACTCCTGCGTGCGTAGTCATTTTTTAAATGTAATCTACATATCTTTTTATTACATAGATTGCGTAAGTGCAGCCTGAAAGACCTTAGTATATGCCAACTATTTAAAAACACAAAGCCACCACCAAAATGCAAACTATGTATTAGATGTTAGAAGTGACAGGTGCACTTATTTACTGTTCTGCACCTTTAAACTTGGAAACCTAATTCATTAGTTTTTCAATAGACTAGTAAATAAATGTTATTGGTTATCGTGGCAGCATTTGAAATGGTGAACAGGTGTCCTGGCTGTCTCCAGAAAGGAGTATAACACTAAAGGAAAACACCAGGAATACAACTTTAAAGCTGGTGGATAAACACAAGAGTGTTTGCCTATGCAAAAAGCCAAAACCCTAAAGATAAAGTGTGAAGGACACTTGGCAGAGGACTAAAGAATTCTGGATTATGCGTCTACCTCCCACAAGATTGGCAGCTGTACAGAAATGCTAGTCACCAATATATGCCACCCTATAAAAATCACAAACGTCTACCATTGATTAATCTAATATCTTGTGACAAGTGGTCCCAACACCTCTTGGATTTCAGGTCACTGTGTGTAACTTGTTAGTCATCCCCTTGATGTAGAGCAACATAAAATATGTAAGAAGCGTATACATATCTATATTAATCATTGTGTGTACATCACAAGCTCTCTGCAGCAATGAAAACACACACATTACTCTGCAGGAAAAACTGTTTTATTAATTCAATGGCAAACACGTAGAAATATGGTTTACCTTCTTCAGCTTCTTTCTTTTCTTGGTTGGGTGACTGTGCTGTTGGTTTTGTGTCTGATTTTGGTTTCTTTTTATTCTTCTTCAACTAAGTAAAAAAAAAAACCAACACTAATAGTTTACACACAAATCTCAAAAAGACTTCATAAAACAACATTGTGCTGTCATTAATGTTTGGGCTAGATACCGGTATAACCCCTTTCACATTACCACTTTTTGCCCAAAAACACAGATATTTGGTGATGATCTGAAAGGTACAGGGACCCTGGTCCCAGTTTTAATGACCCAGGCCTCAGACACGGGAAAAGAGAAGGGTTTTTCCCGTGTCTGGTTGTGATGCAAAAGGGGCTGATCCGGGTTTTTCAACCTGATTGGAAAGACTTGTTGCTATGCAACAGTAAACAAGCCCCTCCCTGGGAGCCGTGTGCAGCTCCTTCACACGGTCAAGGCAGACCTGGTGGGACCCAGAATTTCCCGGGTCTTCCCTGGAGTGTTTTAAAGAGACCACCTAAATTTTTTTTTTTCGCCAAAAAGCCCCAGCAACAACCTGGGTTGAAAAGCCGGAGTTATTGCCAGGGTGGAGATGTGAAAGCAGCAATACTGTTCTACCATTATTGTTTGGGCTAGATACCGGTAAATGTTAATGGTTTACATTATTCAGCCCCATAATGTCTTTCCATGTGTTCCCATGGCTCTGGAGGTGGTTATAGCAGCTTATCCACAGCCCCATAGCTGATAGTGGGAGAGAAGTTCCTAGCGGCACGACACCGCCAACCATACACATCACACTGCTAGAAGCTTCTTTCATTTCAGGTTCAGTGAGCGGAAAGGGGCAGCCTGATGAAAGTGCTGTAAGAGGAGCTCCTAGCAGCGCAATGACAACCGCTGTCAGCATCGTGCTGCTTGGAACTTATTCGGTTTCACCAAGATTGCTCCTACAGCAGCTCCAAATTTCTAGTCGCCATGGCGAACAAAGTTGTTGAGTCCCAAATATAAGAATAAGCAAATAAATGCTTCTGTTAACACCGAGTGTCAGGTGTAGAATACATAGAGAATTCTATGTTATGACGATTTAGGAATCATACGTTACATTAAGCGATATGCTTATAACTTATCATTTTATTGCCTTCTCCTATAAGTTGACATAAATCACCTTCTCATTCTTCTTCTCTGCATCCGCAGCCTGCTTTGGACTTTCCTTTTTCACTGTCGCAGGCTCTTCCTCAACCAGCTTTACAGGACGGCCATTAGGCTGTAAAACACAAACAGTAATTCAATTAGACTTCTTTCTAAATCCCAATGGAGATTACAAACGTGTGACATGTTAATGTGTCACAGAAAAAAAATGAAGTTTGTCTTGTAGAATATATCGGTTAATCAACGACAACGGACACATTAACAGTTCCTTAAACGGAGCAAAAAGCTTGTCCAATCAGGACCCTCAATATACTGACCTTAGGCCTAAACAAAGGAATTTGGCTTGATAATGAGGAATATGGGAACCTATTAACAAGAACACTACAGGTTTGACAGGTTG